>JAXBDA010002638.1:0-40831 GCA_036023075.1 Gaultheria prostrata | reverse complement strand
CCCCCCTTAAGTTTCAAATTCACGCACGTTGTCAATGTTCTTTTTTCCTTCATTGATACGTCAATCTCTCCTCCCGAACGTGTCTATATAAGCATGACATTCTTAATTTTCTTTCACCATTCAAGAATATAAGATTCACTCTCATTTCCAATTCAAGAGTGTGATTTCTTCTGGTTTAGAATAACAAAGGATTTGGATATGGGTAAGCGGTGCCAAAAAGTTCATGAAGTTGGAAGAAGAGCTCCGAAGGGCCACTTTGTGGTATATGTTGGAGAAGAGATGAGGAGATTTGTTGTTCCTATAGCTTACTTGGGAGTTCCAATTTTCAAGCAACTCCTAGATAAGGCTGCAGAGGAGTACGGGTTTCAGCATAGCCGGAAAGGCATTGTTTTGCCTTGCCATGAATCTACTTTTCAACAGGTCTTAGATTTCATTGAGTTGTACAATGGTCTTAATTTGTTATTGGGAAATGCTAACTGGTGCAACATTGCACCCGTTAAGAGTATAAAAAAGTACATTTATGGGTCCCAGTTGTATTTTAAAAGTGTACTTTTTTGTACCCTTAACGGGTGTAATGGTGCACTAATTAGCAAGACCCTTTGTTCTTTTTTTTCATTTACTTTTTTTGGTTGAATTCAGCATTCTAAACAACAGATGTAAGTAATTGATCCCAATTCAGATGGAGCAAATCTTGCAATTTTAGCATTTAAGAGGTGATGAGTATGTCACCCACCTCATGTAATTTTGTTTAGTGGTAGAAATGTCATTCAGTTTGTTAACATATGTTTTATGTTGCCTATGTTTGCTGAATGTTAAGCCTCCTCAGCTGAAATGCTATGGCTTGTTTTGGTGAATTTTACTCATTTTTATGGTTAGGGGTGTCTATGTCATGCAGCTTTATAGATCGTGTTGCGATAAAATGTTACGCCCCATATTAGTCATGAATTAATGTTACACCTCTTTATGGTGAAAACTAATTATGTCTCTTTGTAGTTCAAGATGTTACTCCTCTTTTGGTTACAATGTATATATGTAATGTCTATTTGTGGTGAATGCATGTTACGCTCGTTTTTTGGTGAATGTTTTTTTTTTTTGATGGGTCGTTTTTTGATAAATGTTACGGGTCCATATATGTCGTAAACCCAAAAGTAAAGTGTGTATTGTAGCTTCACACCTTGACCCATGTTAGCTATATCTGAAAGTAAAGATGTTCTTTCTCATCACCAAGCTGAAAGTTAAGATTAGAAGCTGTAATACTAAGTTTTTAAGTTCAACAGCTTGATGGTTAAATTAGGTAATTGATTTTCACACCCGTTAAATTGATATCTGTAAATTTTTTTTATTTTTTTTGCCTTTTAATGACACTTTTATGTGTAAAAATTTCATTAAAAGACAAAAAAAAAAGAAAAAGATGTGGATATCCCATTTGAGGGTGTGGAAACCACTATCCCTAAATTAAATTATTGCAGTTTTTTCCCCTTATTCTTGATCTTTTCGACAAATTATGGAAATGGGGGGATTATATATCTACACTGCTCCATTCTTGGAACTCATTTGGTGATTTAAAAGTCAAATTTGCATGCAACCATTCTCCATTCAAACTCTATATTGGTGCAAAAAGAAAACGAATTATCTCAAGAAAAAAGAAAGAGGTGGTGTCACTGGATTAGGCATGAATATGATAGGTACCTGTGACTTGAGAAGCCTAGCGAAAAATCTCCTGAAAATTCATGACTTTTCACCCTGATGGAAGATGGTTTCTTTTTCCGGTCCAAAATGGTGGCAGATCTCATGAGGTGGAGAGCCGCAGGTTGTGGCGGTCGGCAGTGGCAGAGGGCGGCGGCAGCGGTGGTCGTGGCTCGTCATCGTGACCTCTCCTCTTCTCTGTGTATCGAGTTGATTTGGGGGACAAGGGGAAAGCGATTTCACGGTTTTTTTTTTCCCAAACAAAAAGTCCAAAACGACATCGTTTTAGGCCGTGGTCCCACTTTCCCCATCATGCATCAGGTTGAACCTGTGTCATGTTCCCGAAACGGCGCCGTTTGATATCTTGGGTATTACAAGGACGATTTCTACCTATATCAACAATAATTTAATGATCCGAGACATTCTTCTCGTAGAAACTATTATAACACACATGATGTACGAATATCTCCTAAATCAAGTACATACTAGTATTTAATCTAAGTGAATTTGTATTTTTGTAAATGAATGTAGATACATTGAATCATATCTCTTTCCACATCAAAACTATTAGGGAATTTTAAGTAAACTTTCTATCTATCTAAGTCATATTTTAATGATCTACGATATTCATATTGTAGAACGCATAAAAATACAATTCGTGTAAAAATTTGATATTAGTTGAAAATGAATTAGTCCTTAATCATAATGAATTTATATTTCTTAAAATAGGGCCGTACTAAATTAAAACCATAATAAACCGGTTTCAACATAGTCTGGCGTTTCGTCTAAACCGATCAAAATCTATCTCCGGACAAGTCCGCCATGGACATACCGTCGAAGTCGAAGCTCGAACACCTGCGCCAGTTGATGGTCGAGTTGACTCGTTTCGACTCGGGCTTCCTCTCCGAGTTCGCAAGTTCATCATTGAGTTGAGTATGGCCTCTCAACTCCTATTTACATAAACGCGTGCATGTATGCTTGTAATTCTGATGTACTCTCTTCCGAATCCAATGATGTCCAGTGCAGTAATTCAAGTGCAGAAATTATAATTTTTTGTCAAATTTTGTTAGGAATCAATCATTTTTCTCTCTAGAGAAATGAAAAATATAAGAATTTGGACCGAAATTGTGATAGTTGAGTCCCTCAAGGCCATAAATATAGTGAAAAATGTGTATTTTTTTTTAATTGAAGCTCGAACTCCTACGCCGGTTGAAGGTCGAGTTGGCTTGGTCCGACTCGGCCTTGCTCTCTGAGTTCCTCCCTCTCCTCCACACCTATCGGTTCGTTCCGGTTCACAAGTCCGTCATTGAGTATGGCCTCTCAACTCCTATTTGCATATACGTGTATTTGTAGGTTTGTATGTTCGCAGACAGTGTGGTAGTTCTAATTTGGAGGGATGTCTGAAGCGCTTTCCTTCAAACTCCTCTTTGCCAACAATTTATATATGGATAAAGTCTAATGGAACTTTGATCTATTAATTTAACATCGTGGAACTTCCCCCCATCAGGTCTTGTAGGCCACATTCAGCGTCTTCCGTTGGGCATGTGCACCCTAAGATTTCTTATGAAGAGCTCCTCAATGCAACAGGCAGATTCTCTCCGAGCAATTTGATTGGTTCAGGTAATTTCCGGACAGTATATAGAGGAGTTCTTGGTCCAGATGAAACAATTGTAGCAGTAAAGGTACACAACCTTCAAAACAGAGGAGCTTCAAAAAGCTTTTTAGCTGAATGCCAGGCCCTGAGAAACATCCAGCACGGAAACCTTGTGAAGATCCTCACTGCTTGCTCAAGTATCAATTTTGAGGGGAATGACTTCAAAGCTTTGGTGTACGAGTACGTGCCTAATGGGAGCTTGGAAAAGTGTCTGCATCCTGAAGAGGGACAACCACAACAGAGAAGTTTAAGCATTCTCCAGAGAGTAAGTAGTAAGTATTGCAGCAGATGTGGCTTCGGCATTGGATTACCTTCATAACCGTTGTCAAACACCTGTGGCTCACTGTGATCTAAACCCGAGCAATGTGCTTCTTGACAATGATTTCACTGCTCATGTGAGTGATTTTGGCCTGGCACAGCTCGTATGCAAATTTAGCAACGAACCAACTATGAACCAGTTCAGCTCACTTGGGATTAAAGGAACCATTGGCTACGCTGCTCCAGGTAAGTTTTTTTTTTTTTTTGGCCAGCCACAGTTTAGAGCAATATCTTTCACTTAGCAGCCCTATTAGTTGCTATTCTCAAATACAGTTTTGCGGAACATTTCTTGCAATAAATTTATCAATCAAAAGTATACGATACATTGATACTAACCACTAATTATATTTTTAGATGACTTTAAAATCCCCTTTCCCCATTTCTGCCTCTCTTTTTTCCATCTTCATATGATGAAGTCATAGATATGCCGTCTTTATAATTTTTTATTCGATTTTCTCAAATGGATTAATTACGTAGGGTACTTTTGTAAATCCACATAGAGTAGATGAAACAGTGAGCCTTATTAGTGAAGACGGGAGTGCCAGAATAGTTATGAATTATGCAGTCAATAGTACACTGGTGTCTACTTTAATTTTATGTTTGCAGAATTTCGAACTTATATTTTCGACGGAAGTTCGTAAATGGCATGAAGTATAAATAGAATTTCAATGAATTCTACAGAGTATGGGCAGTGAGGTGTCAACTCTAGGAGATGTGTACAGCTTTGGAGTTCTCTTGTTGGAGCCTTTCACTGGACGACGTACGACCCACTGATGATTCACTTGAAGACAATTTGAACCTCCTCAACTTCGTCAAAATGGCGTTGCCAAGTAAATTTATGGCGATTGTGGATCACTTTACATAATGCCAAAGTTACAGAGAAACTTAGCCGAAGGTGAACTGAGGGCATGCATGCTTGGTTTCCGTTTTCCATCAGAGAGACATTTCTTCGATCTGAAATGCACAAAGAACAGAATCACACTCATGCCATTAATGACAGGTGAAATTTCTGGTATACTAACTTGCAGTATTGGTACTCAGCGGTTAAAGTCAATTAGCATATGAGTCTGATCAGTTTCTTTTTAACAGGTCCATAGAGCTCCCAAAGCAAAGTGAAACTCACTCGCGACTCCACCTTATAGAGAGTGGGATCAGCCGACCCCACAGGGAAAAAAACATTACTACTATTATATTAATTTTTTTTAAATATTCATAAATGAACCCCGTAAATTTGATGGTGACACCACTGGATAACTCCTAAAAGTTCATAAAAGTTGCTTTTTTGTGTGTTTTGTTTGAATCATTGCCACTTGTTTTGTTCTTTTGATAAAAAGAGGTTGATCTATCTTGCTAAGTTAAGTTTTAAATGTGATTTTTATTGGAACAAGATTTTTAGTTGCCATTACTGTGATGTTTTTCTTTGATTTATGGTTGATAAAAATATTTGATGTTTATGAATGACCCTACGCTTCCGAACTCCTGGAGTCGCCCAGCATCCCGGAAGAGTCACAGTCCTCAGTTTAGGAGGCAAGAAGCTGACGGGATCATTACCTCCCCATCTTTCCTCGCACTTTTTTTTCTTTACACTTCGTTTCCAGGATTCCCTTCTTCAGGTACCAAACACAATGTCGTATGGAAAATGGAACTGCCACAGTTGACGCCACCGCTGCTCCCCTTTAACCTGCCGCCCCTGCCCCTGCTCCACAGCCCGCCGATCCCCGACCAATCTGTTATGCGTGCGTTCAACGCTTCCGCGGGGCCAAAGCCATGCAAGATCATAACTGTAGAGTGCACAAGGACTACGACATCCTCTGCCCGAATCCTACCTGCGGAAATGTCTATGGGATCACAGAGATCGGGTCGGACATTGATCCGACGGGGTATTCTCTCCCTCTCCATACGGCGATCAACGTAACACTAATTACGTCGATCATCCGCTACTTACGTTTACTTTATGATGTTCTTTATAGTTACTTCAAAATTCTTAAATACTAATGTGTATGCAAGATACACTAAGAATTGATTGTTGTATTCCTTTTTATCCACTCATATATGTATTATATGTATGTATAATACATACGGCGTAAGATAATATCCAAGTGAGTAATGTCGCTTGCATTTGTGTTTTGGCTATCATAATGTAAAGGGGAATGACAATTACATTAACAGATCAGTGATCAACCAGGAAATTGTTGCCGAGACTCCTCTGATTTGTGGTTGTGATTAGGCTTATAGTTCAAACATCATAATGTGCCACAAAAGATGTACCAGTAACCAAAGAAAAAGCCAATGAAAAACTACAAAAAGGTAATGCAGCACGACAAACACTTATCGTGCTCATGTTACGGCACAACTATATCCTATAGAGTCGGAGACGCTTAAGACACAGTGCTTGCTGGCATGAAATGGGACAAATTCAATTTTGGCTTATTATGGCACAAAACAGAAGCCTGAGGAAACATTCCATACCTATAAATTACAGATCAGTGATCAACCAGGAAACATTCCAGGCACAGTCCATGTTTCACTTGCCATCCTAATTATGATTTTTTGTTTTTGTGATACTGTTTGTTCTTTTTGTCTTCGTTGATTTTATGCAGATCTGACTCTCCACTTCCATAAATTGCAGAAAGCTCTCCAGCAAATACAGGAGATTCAAATAAATTCTTCTTTTCAGTTGAACTTAAAAGTGAAGATTAGCACCCATCTTCCTAGTTCCTACACATTCAAGAACAAACATAGAGAATAAAACTCATAAAACATCAACAATTAGCTTTATTTCCCTGTTAAAAGCTACTACCGGAAATGTTTGCAATTAACATGTATGTCTCGTATGGCAGATATTCCATAATGTAAGCAATTTGGCCAAGGAAAACCTATACCGGAAATGTTTGCAATTAACATGTATGTCTCGTATGGCAGATATTCCATAATGTAAGCAATTTGGCCAAGGAAAACCTATACCACCAAGGCAAGTGTTCAACTATAACTTCTCGTATTTGTTCTTTTCCAAGTTACTTTGGGATCCTTTGATAATAAAAGAAAGCATTGGACTATTACTAAAATGAACACAGCTATAAAGCAAAGCATGAAGCGTTGACCATATTCTTTCTTTTTTATTTAACCCAAAAGCTAAACATTAATGCAATTTAGACTTAATTATTCTGTGACGATAGTCTTATTTACAATTTAGTGATTGGAGTACCCATAAGTTTAACCTCGAAGGAATAAAATAATTCCCCAACTCTAGACAGCAACAAATAATTAACAATAGCATCTCACAATTGTGTTATACAGTGAAGAAAGGCTTGAAAGCTTACCGAAAAGTTATCGGTTCGAAGAGATTAGCCCTTCATCAACGTCATAGGTGCTGATCTATAAAGGACTCCAGAGGATGGATGGATGAACAAATCCAACACCAAACATACTCCCCTGACGTCCTGAGACACACACAAGTTATTAGATGCACTCCCAACCCATATGAATTTTGGCGGCAATAACTAAACTAATAATGCATTTTCAGTAGATATATTGACTATTTCTCCTAAAATTATGTTCCAGTTCAAAGTTCATGTACGTTCACATATATAGAACTCCAATGTTAAATACATGTATTCCCTAAAAAGCATTCTCTGGTCAAATTGTCAATTGTGAGTTGTATATATGTCAATGTCTAAGGGAAAATCTAAGTAAAAGAAGTATTGGTCAGTATAAAAAGTCCAGATTTACAGATTTGCAGCCTCTGTATTATGGTTACCATCCCAATTTATGTATTCAGCTGCGTATTATGGTTACCAGCACAAACCACATTCGCAATTCCGACATGAAAGAGAAGGACAACAAAAATTGAAGGAAAATAGCATACCTCTGAATCACAGCAAGCCACCCACCATCCGATTATCATGTATGAATCTTTTCAACAATAAGAGTTTTAGTTCAGTTAGAATTTAGGTTGTATTAGGTCCTTAAAACCAGCTGCGAAGGTGCAAGAAGATAAATTCATCAATCTGATTTTTTAGTCTTTAAAAGCTACTGAGCTAAATTTGTTAGAACACGCACTTTGTAGGTATGATGTGGTAAGCAGTAGGCAATTGCTAGCGAAGTGCGAAGCACATTATCAACAACATGCTGATGTTTTAGCTGTTGGCTTGCAGTTTGTTCTCTTTTAAATTGGGGTATGCTCCTACAGCAACCATTGTAGGTGTTTCTTTTTTCTGAAAGCATATCTAAATTACAAGAGAACAAAATTAGTCGATTTGGGGCAAATAATGATGCAAATGCATGCATGATATGTTTCGAGATAAAATTACAGCTTCCATAGGGGAGAGATTTAAACCATACAACACAGATATTTTTGAAAACATATTAACAGCAAAATGATTGTGGAAGAGGACAGGTGGATAGCTTGTGCATTCTCTAATGCATGGAAGAGGAAAGGAATTTTCAGAATAGTTTGAATCGACATGAATGAAGGTACATGGATTTGAAGTTCGATGCTATAGCTACTTCAGGATAATATGGAATGCGCTTGAGACTGGAACGCCATGGGGGTTGGCATATATGGCCTGAACACTTACAGGTAAGAATCCTTGGAATGCAGAAGATAGAAACTTAAACCCAACTGCTTCACAAAAGCTTAAAACCTAAAACAGATTGTACTATCCTTTTGATCACAATTTATGCACATGATAATGTGTTATCACTTAGTTTGTGCAAATAACTAAGATAATTTTAAGGTTCTTCAAATAACGGGTAACCATGGCTTCCAATAGCCAACTTTTGTTCTATTGACGCTAAGAACCAGTAATAATCTGAGGACATTGACTATCCAAAACTTTGAAATACTGAAAAGCTGAGGCTATATTTACCTGAGTGGAGAAGGTTGGAGATTCTAAACTCTTTTTCCTTGAGTGTAGCAACGGCTACCCTGTAGTTCTCACTGAGGTTTAGATCAATCTCCAATTGCTCCAACTTCTCACTCTTTGCCTACATGGGATGATTAATGAGCCAATCTTGAGAGTTGAGACTCAAGTTATTCACGCTACACATGGATATCGAGCAATTGTTGCAATGAGCAATTGTTGCAAGTTTATGTTTTCCCTCCCAGTGATTCTCTTAGCAGCCTTGTTAGCTTACTGTCACTGCATTAATTTGGTAACATTGGAGGATTTTAACAAATATATATTAGGCACACATAAGTTGGGGGCTTTGGTAATATATGCTATCAGCAAACTTGTAAGGTATATGAGCAGAGTGTTCCACAAGGGTATTAATTACACGGCCTAGGGTGAGTAGGCTCTTGCTTATTTCTCCTGCTGCCCTTGCACGACCCACATAAAATCACACAAGTTCATCAAAATTAACGGGTTTTCATTGGCACACAATAGTGCTGTATCACATAGTCTGAACTTGGTTGAAATGCATTAAGTAATAACTTCAAGAGACTGAAGTTTGGAATAAGTTCATAAAAAGGCCATTCTCATGTACAGCTCACCTTCATAATTTTTGAAAGATGATAAACTAAAGGAAAAATCTGATTTTTTCATTTTTGCATAAAAGTTTCACAATTCAACTATTCAAGCATGCAGCCTGTTAATATTCAGCATGGGAAAATGAATGGTTATATATACCAACGGACAAGAAAATCAAGGAATTTCGTTCATTAACTTCCTAGGTTAAGTGAAAGCTTGACAAAACATAGAAATCAAGGATGGTGCCAATGGTCATCTCGGATTATTTTCTCCACAACTTTGCACACCTCATTTCTCTGCAAGCTTAAATTCATACATATTATGAACCAACGGATATTAGAAAAAAAGAAGAAATGAATGGAAAGATAAACCGAGACCTCATTAAATGGGGTCGTTCATTTATTCCAATCATTCCTACAAAGAGCTTGCTCGTGTTCTTGTAAGGGCCATCGATTTAAGGAATCATCAAAAACAAAGCAGACTACAAGCACTTTTTACTTGATTTTGCTATATTTATATACCGAATAGCTCAACATGATAGGCTTTATAAACCATGCAAGCACTTTTGCTAAACGCAACAAAGTTACGAAGCGTTTGGGCATCACCAACCTCAGTGAAGCTTTGAATGTATTGTTCTGTTTGTGAAGCATCACATGAATTATGAATTAAACATTCTCTCAACCAGGAGGAGACACAAAACCCAAAAAGAGATGAAATTTCACATTAAATGAGGGAGGAAATTTCCAGATTGAATCAAGAACCAGGAACCCATCAAATGCATATGGCAGAAACAGGGCACGCACAAAATCATTCTAAACCTCATTGGGAAGAGAAAAAACAGAGCATAGGAAATAAAAATTCAATGACTTTAATTGTAGTGTCTTTAAACCTGGAGGAGACACAAAGCCCCACAAGAAATCAGACTGAATACCAAGACTTGAACAACATTCAGTACCCCTATGTTCAAGATTCAGAATCCTTTTGTTTGTGGAAATTTACATTTGTGTCTACGTACGCATTACTACTCAAAATATCGAAAGAAGATATAGCACTTACATTGAAAAACGTTGACGGCTCTTGTACCATCCAAAATCTCTTGAGAGCATCAGAATCTGGCGTATTAGCAAGATAAACATCAGCTGTCCACATGCCAAATCCAAGGTCTCAATATTGCAAAAGGATAAATACTGGTACACAGTAGCCAAAATCTGAATAAGTAGGCATTTATCTTTTTTTCTATTAAATAGCCTTTGGGTTACTTACCATCATAGCCACAGAACGGAAGCAGGCAAGGATGCTGTTGTTTGCAATAGTATATTCATCATACTCTGATTCCAGTAAATGATGCTCAGCAGCAGTTAAAGCCAGGAAATGAGGATGCCGGAGATCGATATGCGGCCCCCATGCTTATCTGAAGAAAATAAAAAATAAATAAATAAGAGAGCCCATCATGAAAATTGACCTACGAGAAGGAATGTAAATATTTGAAGGAGGTTCTCGGCCTAATCTACACCATAGATGATCAGTTCATTCACTTGTCAAATTGAAACACATGTTGTCGCAACTGACATTACAGAAAAGTCCATACAAACATTTTAATTAGTCCTACTGCTGTAGCAAATCTTCATCTCTTTCATGAGAATCATAACCCAATTCCAAAGCAAGAAAAACTGGAGAAAGAGAGAGAGAGAGAGAGAGAAAGAGAAAGAGAGAAAGAGAGAGAGAGAGAGAGAGAGACTTCAAAAGCCACTCTACATCCAATTGCAAGCGGCGAACATGATTTTCCCTGAGCGACTAAATAAAGTTCTTTTTGGACAGGATATCTATTAAATAGTTTAGAGTCTCAATCATGCATGTAAACTAATCTTCATTGCGATTGCATCTCCAATAAGTTATAACATGATGCGCATTCCTCAATACCAATCATAACTGAAGAAAAAGATCATGAGACTGTTGGTAAAACAAAGACTTAAGAGCTAATGGAACTTGTCTCTAGACCAAAGCTAATATGGTCTTACTTGTGATCATAAAGCACACCCACATTTCTGACATCATAGTTCAATATAATTCTTAGACTTAAACCTTTGTCCAAACCATTATATAGAACACTTGCTAATGGAGAAGCCATCTATAAACATGTCTGCATTGAAACCACTGCATTTCCGTGAGAGTGTAACTAAATAATAATCAGCTGATAGACAAGCTCCACTGAGGAGCCTATGATATTCATACTTTCTGCAAGCATTCAAAACTATAAGAAGTTCTGCAGAAACTGATGACATTTGGTATAATAACAGTACCCATGTAATGCCCACCTGTATAATACTGGGTTTCTACAATCATTGAATGAGAATGCTTTCCCCAATCGGATAAATCAATGCTTGAACTCATTGAGGTTACATTTAGAGTGGATTAACATATCTTATTCCCTAATGGAACTCATCTTTATACCCAGAAGCCAGACACCCAAACTCCAAATCAACAACCCAACCCAGAATCGAACACCAAAAATCTAAAATCTCATGCGAAACAAATATGCCAACATGAAAGCCAAAAAATGTAAAACCACGATCCAAATCGAAGCCCAGATGACACAGAAAGAGAACGGTCGAGAGGAGAAACATACCAGTACAAGTAGAGAGAGAAGCCGACCACTTGAGTATCGATCTTGAGTGTGCCGACCACTTGAGTATCGATCTTGAGTGTGTCTGGCAAAAATGAAATACAAATCAGTCACCTAGGGCTTTTTCTCTCTGCTTTTGGGCGCTGAAAGGAAATGAGAGTGAGAGAGAGAGAGAGAGACAGACAGACAGACATAGACGAAGAGTGTACCTGATCAATTGAAGATTTTGGCTGCTGCTGCTGCTTCTTCTTCGCTCTCACCAGCACCGAGTCGTGGATTTGGAGGATTCCTAAATTTTGTACATACACCATGCGTGTGGAGAAAGCTGAACCCAATTCGCGTATTCTGGAAGCGAAAAGAGGAAAAGAAGGAAGAGAGGAGAAGCGTGCGGCGCAAGTGCAGTGGCATAAGGCGTAAATAAGTTATCAATCCGATGGCATCAAACGTAAATAAGTTGAAATCGAGGTGCGAAGGGAGCAGCCGCTCCCAATTCCGCAAGGTGCTTAATCTTAAGGTTTATGGATATCACTTTTATTTAGAGATTTGCATTGAAAAAGTGGTAATTTTAAGCAATATTGTGTCTTTCATTGTCTATAGATTCTCCGATTCAATTATCCAATCATGTCTAATCTGGAGGGTGTGTTTCAGCTCATTGTGTTTTGATCTAAATGTAGAAGGCATGTCCTTGACTTGTAGCTCCACTAGGGATGGCCCTCTCGGCCGACCGGCCCCTATCCAATCTGTCCCTTCCCCGAATGGGTAGGAGATTTGGAGATTTTTCCGGGGATCAGGTAGGGTATGGAGATTTTTTTTTATTTTAAATTTCGGGTTAAGGGATGGTATAGTCAGTCCCCCAACCCCCCCCCCCCCCAATCCCCGTCCTTCCCCTCTCTGCAGGGAGTCCCCTCTCTGCATCCCTGTTCACATATATAAACATATTGTATTATAAGTTTATGAGTTTTTTAAAAAAATTCCCCCTGATAAGTTTATGAGTTATAACTTGTAAAAGTTAGGGTTACTCCATCTCAACTATTCCACAGCGGCCCCCATCTCGTCTCTCAACTCTCAAAGACGTCTGGTACTTTTAAGTGAAATTTTAATCTACCCAGAAACTTAAAAAAAAGAACAAGAACAACAATAGCACTTTTGAGTGACTTGGTACGTTTTAATTATCTTTGGGAACCACTTTTGTCATTAGCTTTGGATTTTCATACAACTTCTTTGGTATTCACTTAAATAATTTGAGTGAACTTTTGAATCCCCAATTCCCCCTGGGGATCACCGTTCTCCTCATTGAGACTGAGATGGAGGTTAAAAAAATCCCCGATGGAGAAAGTGCCGTAAGTTCATCATTGAGTTGAGTATGGCCTCTCAACTCCTATTTACATATACGCGTGCATGTATGCTTGTATATTGGGAGAAAGTGCCGTAATTCTGAATCCAGTGATGTCCGGTGCAGTAATTCTAGTGCAAAAATTATATATTTTTTTGTCAAATTTTGTTAGGAATCAATCATTTCTCTCTAGAGAAATGAAAAATATAAGAATTTGGACTGAAATTGTGATAGTTGAGTCCCTCAAGGCCATAAATATAGTGAAAAATGGGATTTTTTTTTTTTAAATTGAAGCTCGAACTCCTGCGCTGGTTGAAGGTCGAGTTGGCTTGGTCCGACTCATATGATTTTTTTGGACAGTAATGTCCAGTGCAGTAATTGGAGTACAGAAATTTAGTTTTTTCCCCTTTCTGAGGACAGTGATATTATCTATGTTTACATTGTTTGGTGATATTTTGATTAGATTTTTGTTAACGTTACTTTGGAATTAATCATTTGTGTCAAAAGGAATTGAAAAGATGTTAAAGAAGAAGGACCGAAATTGAAATAGGCGACCCTCAAGAGGCAAAACTAATATAGAAAGGGGCTACCCACTTTGGCACTAACACTTTTTTGAAGCTGCTTCATAAAAGTGATTTCCAGAGTTACCCCACATAAAGAAAAGTTTTTACTGCTCTTTAACCACAACAAGAGCAGACAGTGCAGTAATTCTCAGGTGTTTTTCTGAGTCAGTGATGTGTTGTGGGCCTAGGGATAGCGGTGGATAGGTTCAGCCCGATCTTTTGACAAAACAAAACCTAACTATGAATTTGTAACCAAAACAGAACCTGTATAGAAACCCGCTTACATAGGCCATAACCATATCCAATGGAGATTGGTTTGGTTCAGGACCCGCTTACATTAACCCATAACCATATCCAACGGAGATCAATTTGGTTTAGGGATCTCGTATGTTGCGTTTTCATTCAAATAAGGTTCTTGATTGAAGTGGTGTTCAGAAAGAGGGTATAGCTCTAGACACTCTGATGCTCGAGTGAGAACTGAAATTAAACCCGCCAGATTTTTGAAATTAGAACCAAAAGCCTTTCTACTGGTTTCATACGTAACCGGTTTCGAAACTAAACACTATGATGTTCGATAATAACTTAACCGGTTTCATACCAAGGGAAGTTGCAAGCCTTTCTACTATAATTTTTTTCAATTTGGCTCAAAATTCTCTAACTGGACCCACCCTTGCCCATGGAGGTTGGTAACATGAGCGATCTCATAGAGCTGAACGTTTCGAATAACAGATTGTCTGGAGATATCCCACGTACTATTTCTTAGTGTATAATGCTGGAGTACCATAGTTTGGGGGATAACTCATTCGAAGGGTGAATTCCATTGGCTTTGAGCACCCTAAATAGCCTTCATTTCCTCAATCTTTCTAGTAACAACTTGTCAGGTCAAATTCCAGCCTACTTGCAGAATTTCACTCTTCTACAAAATCTCAATTTGTCTGACAACAACCTCGAAGGTGAGGAGGTGCCACAACAAGGGGTTTTTAGAAACATAAGCTCATTGTCAGTAGTTGGGAACGAGAAACTCTGTGGTGGCATACAGAGCTTGGGCTTTTCTACTTGTGAAATCTCTGTAAAAAAGAAAAGAGGAACATCTCTTGCAGTCAAAATAGCGATTCCAGTGACTATTGATGTTCAGTTCTGTTGGCATTTTTGTTGGGTCGTTTATGCAGGAAGAAGAGATTGAAAAGCAGCTCTTTGACCATTGTTACCGTGGATGAAAAGTCTAGACAGGTTTCTTATGCCGAGATTGTCCAAGGAACTAACCAGTTATCATCATCTAACTTGATTGGTGAGGGACGTTATGGTTCTGTCTATAAAAGGATTTTGGGTACTGAAGGAATGAATGTGGTGGTGAAGGTACTCAAACTTACAGAGAAAGGGGTCGTCAAGAGTTTTATGGCTGAATGCAATTCATTAAGAAATATTCCTCACCGTAACCTCATCAAGATAAACCCTTCATGCTCCAGTATTGATTCCAAAGGGGCGGATTTCAAGGCACTGATTATTTAGTTCATGCCCAATGGGAGCCTTGAGGAGTGGCTGCACCAAAGTGAAGGTGATCAGAACGAACACCCAAGAAGCTTAACTCTAGCCCAAAGACTAAATACAGCAATCGATATCACATCTGCACTAGAGTATCTTCACCATCACTGCCAAGAAGCGATTGTTCATGGTGGTCTGAAGCCAAATAACATTCTGATTGATCATGACATGACTGCTCATGTGAGCGATTTTGGACTGGCAAAGTTTTTATCTGATAGCCTGCCTTCTACTTCTCATACTCAAACAAGTTCAACTGGGATAAGAGAAACCGTCGGCTATGTTGCTCCTGGCAACTAAGCTCATCTATATCATACGTATATAGTCGTACTGTCACCTTCGTTTTATTTATTGCAAATGATAATGAAATTTCAGCATCATTTCCTTTAACAATTGAACTGAAACCAACCTAAAGTCTAAAGTCCTATGGCAACTAACATGATCCATCATGATTCTTGTGTATCTATAGAGTATGGCATGGGAAGTAAGGCATCGATTCAGGGAGATGTCTGCAGCTTCGGAATTCTCACTGGAAGCATCCCACTTTGGTTAGGAAGCGCCTCTTCTCTGCTTGACTTGGTCAAGGAAGCATTCCATCCGAACTAGGGAGACTACTGAATTTGGAGTACTTTTAGATTGGTAAAAATAATTTTTCGGGGGAGGTACCTCCTTCTATCTGCAATATTTCTTTGTTCCTTTATTTAGATGCCCGGGACCACCAATTTTATGGGAAATTCCCACAAGATCTGGGCCTCTACACCTGCCGGTAGCTTTATCAAATGCCTCTGGACTCCAAGATGTTGATTTTTCTTTTAATGATTTTACAGGTACCATACAACTCTCGGAAGCTTAAAAAACCTAGTAAGGGTCACAGTGAGTGTAAATCAATTAGAGACAGATGAGACGCAAGGGTTCAAATTTCTAACTTCTTTAACTAACTGCAGCAACCCCATGATACTTGACATAGGATCGAACAGGTTCCAAGGTGAATTACCCGCTTCAATTGCCAATTTTTCAACTGCTCTACAACTTCTTTACGCAGGAGGGAACCAAATATCAGGGAGCATACCTGAAGGAGTCACAAATGTAATCGGCCTTACGAGCTTGGAGATTGCCGTAAACTCGATCACCGGTGGAATTCCTGAGGGTATAGGCAAACTGAAAAGACCGGAGGATCTTCGCCTGTTCTAATAAAATTTCAGGGGCCATTCCTGCAACAATTGGAAACATTACAAAATTGCTGCGATTATATATGCACACAAATGAATTGAGTGGAAACATTCCTCCTAGTTTGGGTATTTGTAAGCAACTCGAGCTACTACGCCTCTACGGCAACAACTTAAGCGGTTTCATACCAATGGAAGTTGTAAGCCTTTCTTCTATTGCTCTATCTTTCAACTTGTCACAGAATTCTCTGACCGGGCCCTTGCCCATGGAGGTCGGTAACATGAACAACCTCATAGAGCTGGACGTTTCGAATAACAGATTGTCTGGAGAAATTCCAAGTACTATTTCCATGTGTATAACGCTGGAGTCCCTTAATTGGTGGATAATTTATCCTGAACCGCTTTAGCCTCATTTAGAAAGATTCTATTCCTACTATTTATCCCATCTGAAGAAATAGATAGCAAAATTGCAGCCACAACCGAACTAAAAATGGCTTTAGCCTTTTGGTTTATGTCTTTTCAATCTCCCCCCTCTATATATAGATTTCCTGAAAATGTCCATCACCTCGTCAATTGGCCGAACTCTTCTTTTCGCTTTTCTTCCATTCTTTTTGTTGGTTCTAGTTTCCACGGGGATAACATTTCTAGACTCCTCCTCACTTTCTTTCTTAAGAAGTGAATGAAAGACATTGCAAAGTGGAATCATCAACCTTCATGCAATAGCACATAGGAATTTGATTTTCTCCATTATTAAATATCCATTTTGATTTCAGAATTTATCATTTCAATTCTGTTGGAAAAATGACTACAAAATGAGATATTATAATCACGAAGTAGGGAAAAAAAAAACAACAAGCAATTAAAGCAAGAACTAAAAAATTTATGTGGTTCCGTCATTTAGGTATCAAGTTGTTTTGTTTGTAGCCTAAATTTGGTCTTTTGGCTTGCTCAAAAAGACCAAAAAGTCGGTGAAAAAGTTTGTCCAAAGGCAGGGCTGGTTTGTTCGTAGGGTCAATGAAGCAAGGGCTTTGGCTCCAAGCCCAGATCCTCTATGCCTAAATTCTCTACGCCTCTGTGCCGACTGCCGAGGGGTTTCCCGACCGTTGAGTCACCCAAAAATATTAAAATATATTAGAAAAAAAAATCACTATCCAACGGCCCAAAATCCCTCGGCACGAAAGCACATAGGTTTTGGGCACAGAGGATCTCAGACGCTTCGGCTCCAGATTTGAGCATGCCTCAGATTTTCTATGGGTATTATATAAATAGTGTTAGAAAGAATTATGACAATCAATACAGTAGGGTCCAAAAAAGACAAACAAACATTGAAAAAGAAAGAGGCAGAGTATATTTTCTTAAACGGTTATCCTAATTTATTGTTTCAAGACAAGATCATTTTGTCAATCTGTTGGGTATAAGAAATTATTAGATGATGACAATATAAAAGAGTATTGTGTTAATATCTCGAGGTGCTAAGCCATAATGATTAACGAAGGTTTAAATTTACTTTCAAAATTGAAAGTTTTAAAATAAATTTGACCATAGGAATTTTAAAATATAACATTATTTTCCAGATGCTTGCGTAACTTATATAATACCGTTAACAATAACTATAACTTTGGCTTCAGTAGAAAGAATTTTTTTCAAAATTAAAAATGATAAAATCCTACTTAAGATCAACAACGTCACAAGAACTCCTACTTACGTGAATTAAAAACGATAAAATCCTACTTAAGCGAATTAGTCACTATCAATAAAGATCTTATTACTGGTTTTGCTTATAAAAATGCTAGGAAAATAAATTAGGAAATTGAACTTCACACACCCCATTTTCAACACTTGCACCCCTTTTTGTTTTTATTAGGGTGAAATTACTTAAACACCCCTCCATTTCAACATCTACACCCCCAAGGGATTATAAAATGGAGGGGTATTTTAGTAATTTCACCATGATAAAAACAAAAAAGGGGTGCAAGTGTTGAAAAAGAGGGTGTGAAGTTCAATATCCAATAAATTACTTTGAATGAGTGTCAAATTATGCCAAAAAGCATAGTTTTTTTTTTTTGGTTTTAATTGCAGCTTTAGGCCCACAATTGTCATGAGCCAGTTCTAGCCAAAGGTCGCCTAAATTTTAGATTAGAAATAAAGTAGAATGGTTCGGATTTGAATTTTGAGTCTTGTCACAAGTTCACGTCCATAATTAATTAGAAAGACCGTCAACAAGATAATGCATGTAAAACATTAAGTTAATCTTTAAAACATAGTAATTGACATATTTAAACTCATTTATGCACGAATCAATATCTGATTAGCATGAGTTTTGAAATAATTAAACTTTTTATTTATTTATAAATATACGATTTTATTTAATTATTTAGTGAACCCAGGACATTGTCTAAATGACCAAAAACGGATCAGTCTCCACCGGAAAACGTCAACTGTGATTGATTTTAAGAATATGAGTTTCACGCTCCGTTTTCAGAAATGCACTCAATTTCAATATTCTTTAATGAAATTCTAACATATATTTTTTCACTAAAAGACAAAAAATAATCTTTAAAACATAGTAATTGACATATTTAAACTCATTTATGCACGAATCAATATCTGATTAGCATGAGTTTTGAAATAATTAAACTTTTTTTTTCATAAATATACGATTTTATTTAATTATTTAGTGAACCCAGGACATTGTCTAAATGACCAAAAACGGATCAGTCTCCACCGGAAAACGTCAACTGTGATTGATTTTAAGAATATGAGTTTCACGCTCCGTTTTTAGGAATGCACTCAATTTCAATATTCTTTAATGAAATTTTAACGTATATCTTTCACTAAAAGACAAAATAGATCTTCATTCACCTTGACTTCAGCTTAAAAAAAATAAAAAGGATGATTAGTTAGAGAATGCCGTGTAATTTAGGTGCATTTCCAAATGTCACTTTAATTAATTAATATAGCACTAACCTTTTCCAAGCATTAAAAAACCAAAATAGAATGGTTAAATTTCACCTTCCCTGGGTTTTCTAACAATGCAAGACCTCCCTTGATGTTCTGATAATTACATTCACCTCCTTTACTTTACAAAATATAGTCTAGATTCTCCCATTCTATTAATTAGGCGCTAACGCCATCATAGTTTTTAACTAATATCTGTAGAATATATTTGGTAAACTATAAAACCAAGTTTTTTTTTATTGTTTTTCTATTTTAGTTGTATTTTTAACTACTAAAATAAAATTAGACTTATAATATATTATAGAATTTGTTGCTCGAATATTCTATATTATAAGAGTTATCTATTATAGAATTTGCGTTTTTTTTGGTTTTCAACGTGTATTTTTCCAAATAAAAGGCATATGTAGATACCAAATCCACGAAGTTAATTTTTTTACATATTTATCAATTCTTATAAAATATAAATTAATCATAATTCGACCTTTAATATTTATTTAAATCCTTTTTTCTTTTTTTTCTACTGCATTAGTAATGAAAATTTTAATTTTGTTTCATTACTAATACACTAATAGAAAAAAAATAAGAAGGAAAAAAATTAAGGATTAAAGGATTCTTATAAATGACTTTATTTTGTCAAAATATAACAAAAAAAGTCATGATAAATTATTGATATAATAGATTAGCCATTTAAAATAAACATAGGAGATAAAACAATAGACCTTGATGGTCAAAATATAAAATTTTGCATTTTTTCCCACGAGTCCCACAACGGTCCTCTCTCCCTCTCTTTCTCTCCACAGTCCATAGCATAGGTGAAGAGAGAGAAACAGACTATGTAAGATAAATGCGAACAAAAGTTAAGATTCAGGTGGTTTATACAATGGGTTACTATGCTTAACGGATGACTTCTTCGGTAACACCAATACCATCATTCTATGGAACCCTTCTATTCACTAGTCTATCACTCTTCCCTTACCTAGATTCACCCGTGATTCAGATGTGGCTCTTAGCCCATATTGTTATACCCCTTGGCTTCCAAGAGGGAAGTATCATGTATGGAGTTCAAGTCTATAGAGAGACTTCGAACTTTCTTTGGTTGTTACCCACTAACTTTCTCACTAATCCTTGCTAATGTAGTTTATGAGTTATTTGAAACTAATATATAATTAGTTAATGAGTTTACCTAATATTTAAGGGTATTTAATAGGGAGTGATTTCCACACCCTCAAATTAACACCCACGCTCTCTTTTTTGTCTTTTAGTGAAACTTTAAAAAATGGCTGTTGATAATGTCAAAACCCTAAATGTTTCTGCCAAAACCCTTTTTGTTTTTGCCAAACTTCTTTCATTTTCTTTCTTTTCTTGAGTTAATTGCCCCCCCCCCCCCCCCCCCCCCCCATCTCTCTCTTCCCTCAAACCCACCTCCATCTGAACCCAGGGATGGGCATGAGGAGGGTAGGGGTGTATACCACTACCTTCATCCCCGATCCCTGAACCCATATCAATCTCCATCTCCATCCCCTCGTCGATCCCCACCGGGGATTATTTTTTTTTAACCTTCGTCCCCGCCCCGATGCAGGGAACGGGGATCCCCACGGGGAATCGAGGATCCAAAATTTCATTCAAAATTCAGGCTCTACAACCCAGCCAAAATTCTAACAATGAGCTAAAACTAAAAAATTTCCTCCTGTACAAATTCCATCCCAAAAACAAGTTCCACAAAAGTAGAAACCAAAGTAGGGGATAGTCGGACAAAACCTTTTTAGAATTTAGAAACAATGAAGGGAATAATCTCTTTGTCTAACTGAATGAAACTTATGTTACAAACAAATTCCCTAGTAAGATTTCTCTGGCTTCGACCTTCTCTCATGTCTCCTTTGGGATTGAGACATGACTCATGAGAGAGAGAGAGTGTGTGAGTTAGTTTAAGAGACGTGATGGCCAATGTGAAGTGTGGAAGAGTTGAGAGTAACACTAATGTTTTACAAATTATAACTTAAGTTATAAATTTATCCGGGAAACAAAATATTATAAACTTATAATATAAATATATGATATACATATGTATATGTGAATGGGGATGTGGGGTGGGGAGGGGAGGGGAATGAGGAGGGGCGGGGATCGGGGAGGGACTGACTATACCATCCCCTACCCGATCCCTAATTTTTTTTAAAAAAAAATCCCCATCCCCTCCCCGATCCTCGAAAAAATTCTCGAAATCCCCTACCCATTGGAGGAGGGAACGGATTGGATCGGGGAGGGTCGGCCAAGATGCACATCCCTAATCTCTTTATCTCTCTCTCTCTCCTTCTGCGAAGAAAAGCAAACCCATTTTCTTCCCAACAACTTCTCCCCCCTCTCTGCGAAGAAAAGCAACCCCACTTTCTTCCCAACAACCTCTCTCTATTCGCGTTCGTGTGTGCGGACGTGGTACCATTTTCAGTAGAGTGTACCTGCCTCAACATCTCCAGCTTCAAGGTCACGACTTTAGGCAAATAATCTTTGTTGGTCAAGACCTTAAGTATATTTGTTTTTGTGAAAATTAATTGCGTGCCACTTTCATGCTTGGAAATCCCATATTTGAATAACCAACAAGTGTCCTGTTTCACAATATGTGAACGTTCCCCTCCTTAATTATTTGTCTAGCTAATGCAACTAATAAAGGACAAACTAGGGTAGAGAATTCTGCAATTAAAGTTGCTCATGTAGAAGTGAACTTGGCTAAATGCAATTCTATAGCTTTAGGCTTACTATACGATTCTACAGTCGACATGGTAGCTTGCAAAGCCTCCATGGTTGTTCTAATAAAAGTAAGGAAGAAAAAAAAAAGACCAAATTAAATGATTGGAAGCGAGCGAAGCCTTCTCAAATTTGAAAACTGTGACGTGATCTGAGCACGAAAATCCAGATGCGCTGCAGGGTTATGTTTATGGTCAGAAATCAAAGACTGGCTGTGGGTTTTGGGGTTTGATGAGAGAGAGAGAGAGAGAGAGAGAGAGAGAGAGAGAGATGGATTCGGATGGAGCCATGGAGGTGGGTTTTGGGGGAAGAGAGAAATGATGGGCAATTAAGTCATGAAATGAAATAAAATGAAAAAGTTTTGGCATGAACAAAAAGGATTTTGGCATTATCAGCAGCCTAAAAAATTTCACTAATAGACAAAAAAGGGGTGTGAAAATTAATCACCTATTTATTTCTTTCATTAGCAAAATATAACGCCATTAATGCCTACTTAACGGAGCAGAGAAATCTAGACAATAATTTTCAAAAGTGAAGTTAATTTTAATTATCAAGAACCTTAGGGGCCATGTCACAGAAATTTACACCAAAAAGAAAGGCTAAAAAAAAACACAGGCGTCGCCTGTGCGTACTCCACCAGTCCACCACAAAAAGGACTTCTGGCCGAAGTAGACCCCACAAGTCCACGCGTCGCAAATCCAGGCCACCAAATCCGACGTGGACGAATCACGTCGCTGAAAGTGATCGTTTCTCCGCCGTCGCCTCTCGTCCACGAATTTTTCGAATATGGCCTCCTCCGTCAGTGTTTTGATCTCCCGCCACGTGTCGCCTCGCCCGTGACTCCCCTCAAAAGCTTTAAACTAGTACAGTAGTTAAACTATTTATCCAGATTAAAATACTCTCTCTAGAACCTCCTCGTCTTCTCCCCCCCCCCCCCCCTCTCTCTCTCTCTCTCTCAAGCCATCCGATTTAGGGTTCGCAGTCAGCGGTTTTCGCGATCTGAAGCTCAGGATTTTCGAGGTGTTGGTTTTCTGGTGAGTTTTTTTCGAGCTTTGTTGAAATGTTGATTTACTTCAGTTGAAGCTTTTGGAAGATGTAGCTTTGTTGCCGTTTAATTTAACTTCTGGAGTTCTCTCTCTCTCACACACACACACAACATCCGATTTAGGGTTCAGGTCCGCAGTTTTTTCCGAGGTGATGCTTTTTTGGTTGTAGAAATGATGATTATTTCAGTAGAAGCTTTAAAAAAAATGATGTAGCTACTTACCCAAAAAAAATAAAAATGATGTAGCTTTGTTGTTGTTGTACTTTTGATCAATTTCGGTCTTTGATTTCAACTTTTTCGTTGTTTGGATGCTTGGAAAACTGCGGTGGGAAGAAAAAGAAGAAAAAAATTACTAGATCTTGAGTAGTGGATTTTGGCTAAATGGGACTGTCCCAATCAGAAAAATTCACTGAACTGATCTTGAGTTACTACTTGGTTCACTTGAGTTTATCGTTGATTGGATTTGGGCACCACTAGCCCGGATGAGTCACGGTGCAGATAAAGCTAGCCAGGAGACTTGTATAAAATAAAAGCCCGGAGTATATTGAAAACCAAATGGGTTATGTTTTCCTTTGTCAGAGATGAACTGGAGTTTGGGTTGTTTGTAAATTGATTACAAGAAAAGAGAGAACCACTCTTCATTTCTGATTTTTCTAGTTTGGTTGTTGCTTTTACTGATTTGGTGAAAGGAGCTGAAGGGAGGATTTATGTTCTAATTATAACGTCTTATCAGGGAATTGCATCTGATTTTAGTGCTGGATGGAGCAAATGGGAGAAATGTCCGACTTGTGTTTGTATGACGTAAGCATCTGTTTTCCATTACACACGACTCAAGTAGCCTCTTTTGATGATTGTAACATATTTTTGTTTGTTTTTAAACTTTGTTGTTGGGCTACTGATTGATGGACTTCTGGATTCTTATAAAATTTCATGCTTTGGGCTCGTCCTTGGAGTGAAGTTAAAAAAAGAAAAAAAAAATCATCCATTACCTTTTGTCTTTTGGAAATTACAAATCTGAAAATGACAAGTTGCCACAAACTTCTAATAGCCGTGGAGGATTGCATGAGATATTGGACATTGTCCATGTGTGCAGTTTAGATCAGTCGAATATTGGATTAGAAGCACACAGCTAATCATTTACCACAATTTTGCTACATACTTAGAATACATATGGGTTATCAGCCATCCAGGGGGAATAATGGACTTAATTTATGTTGGTGTAAATTCTTTTATGTTCTAGTTTGTATTTTGCTCTCGAAGGAAACCGGATCCCTATCAATTGCACTCAAAGATTAAAGGCAAACGACTATTTTTCACGTGATCTCAGAATTTTTCATCAATAATGAAAAGATATACAGCACTGTGAAGGTATAAGGACATTGCGAAGTTGATGAGAGAGAGAGAGAGAGAGACATTTGTGTATATTGGCCTCTTAGTTTGTTCTACAAAGTGTATACGTGTTTCTACTTTAGATCATGGTTGTCAAATCGAACGATTCATGATTCATGTAGAGTATGATTTGATACAATTCAGTAGGTCAGTGATATGATTAGTTTTCATGAATCGGAAATAGCTGCATCGGAAGTGAAACGGTGATCCGAATCGGTTAATCGTTCGATTCACTTAGATGTGCTAACTTTGATTTGGGCTATTTTTTGCATTTTTTTTGGTTGGGAAAAGGACTCAAACTATTTGCAATGGTTCTTAGTATTATTTTATCATCTTTTGTCATTGTTTCTTCTTATATACTTCTTGTACAATATTGTAGGCAAACATAGAGGGAATATTTATTTTGAGACTAATCGAAAAAAGCTAAGTCTAAGATGACATAAAATAGCCACAAAGGCCTTTGAAGGGTTTGATTAACTCTTTTCCACAAAAGGCCTAAAATAGGATTCACAAGTCCACACTTCTTGCAAGTTGCAATAGGGGCATCTTACATACTATTAGACACGCTTATAATAAAAAACTTACTTATTAGACGCGTGATTATCAATTCATCACTTGAAACAAGCTTTTGATTGATTTATGCGTACAATTTTCATTTCTACTATGTGTTGTTGTCACCCATATGTATAAATATAATTTCCCATGTACTATCAAAATCACAACCTAATCAGAGCGATTCGCGATTCGAATCTATTCACGATTCGTGGAAAGACCATTTCTCGATTCAATTCACGATTTGACAACCTTGCTTTAGATATGCAGTTTTCACTATATTCACCAGTGTCCAAGAAAGTTGTTGACTGGTATTGCTAATTTTGGGGGGTAAAACACTACTTAACTACTAATTGTTTGTAGAGTATATAGATGAGCTTTGCTTTACTTAAGGCATTCATTCATACCTTGTTCCATTGCAAGAGGTCAACCTAATTTTTCTCACTAGCATTGTAACTCATTGTTGTATGTTTTAGTCATATAACTTTACTTATAAACGTACTTTTATTGGATGTCTTCTTAACGGACTTTATGAGTCTTTGCTCATGACCAACTCCTATTTTCTTAATGTTTTAGTACGGAACTAAATCCCATAAATGACATGTTATCCCTGTGCATTTTCAGGTTCTTGAGCCATAGCAGATAATTGGTGTAGGTATGATTGGCATGACCTCTGCCATCTTGATTGAAATCTGTCAGTTTGTTACTTTTGATATTTTAATGTATGAACGGTAGAATACCTTCCATTTTTTTCATTCAAGCTCTAGAGTTACTGATCTCACTTAGTATTCTGTGTCTTCAGATGTGATGCTTGTGGACTTGGTAACATCATTGTTTCTGATGTCCCCTTAGGTTGTATAGGTTTTTGGTGCTAGCTATCTTGCTTGTTTGGAGAACAATAAGTGAGAAGAAACAAATCAAGGAGAAAGGTAGAATAACTGATGGTTTCATCATTATGAACGGTAGCTTCAACTTGAGTAATTTGAGATTCACTCATGTTATCGTCACCTATCTCAATTGACCATGCAGAAAGTTGGCTAGCTACATTACACCAAAAGTTGCAAAAATGTAGGAATCCATTCTCCAATATCCAATTTAGGAGGGAACCACAAAATATTCTCTGGGGCGGAATACAAATCAATACATATACTGTCAACCTCTGGAGGATAAGTAGTTGTACTATCTTTTGGTAGCATCTGCAAATATTCACCTTGCGTCTATCATCTAGTAAGCTGGAATGTTGGGTATCTTGTCTTTACTCACGCACTGAAAATTCCAATCTTGGTAAGAAATCGTGGTAATCAGGATCCTAGTGAACCAGATAAGCTAAACCCAAGCGAACATGTAATTTGACCAATTCTAATCTTAAAATCCCTTGAGACTTCCCATCAGGTTCTCTATTTCTTTGTCTTCATCTCTTAGTCATCTGATATGATCAATGATCCTATCAACAATCATCAACATCCAATCAAGTGACAAACCCTGTCAAGATGGGGTTGCAGCTTTTTGAACTAACTGTGAGAATTGCTTCAAGCAATACAAAGCTCTTTGTGACCTCTGTGTTCTTCAGTTTTCCTGTGATGTGCTGTGTAAAAGCATGTTCATTGATGTTGCTGTGAAGAAAGTTGTTTTTATCCTTATAATTTGCATATGATCTGTTACACATATTGTGTGAGGGAGTACACTTACCCCTCCCGTCAACAGAATCGGGACTCGCTTGACATGAAATCAAGATGTAGTGTGGGTTTGTGGAACAGCTTGAAGAGGTTACCCATCATGGCACAAAAGAGTAGTAGTGGTCTTTCTCCCTACCTGGAAAATAATTGCAAACCTTTACCAAGTTAGTGGTCTGGCCCTAAGTCAGTGTCTTTCATTTTGATCCGAATAGGTATAAATTGTCTGTTCTCCATTGGTCTCTCCCTTGAGGAAGTCCAAGAGAGAAACACAGTCATGTAAGCTTCAGAGATTGAGCTGGTCAGATTAGTTGGTTTGTTGTTGCGAGACAATGTTAATACTTACAGGCTTCTTAAGTGAGAAAGTAACGCAATTATCAACGACTGCCCCTTGATGTAGTTTTCTGTGCTCTCACTTTTCATTATTTTGTGTTTTGGATAATTCTTCATCTTTCTCTTGTTCTAGGATTTATCTCAAAGTCCTGAATTTGCTATATTCTTGCTGATGTTTTTTTTGGTAGTTTTGTTGATTCTAATTTCGCAGCAGCAGTATCGATGTATGGCATGCTCTGTCACCGTCTACAATTTTATCTCAGTTTATATTTTTAGGCTGTCTCTACATTTAGTTGAAGGTACTTATCTGCCATCATTAGGTCTAAAATTCTGAAACTTGTGTTATTACAGCTTGAAGATATTATTTGGGATGAATTTGATCGGAATGACGATCACATAGTACCCCACCAAAACGGGATTGAACCAGCACTTAAGGGTGATAGGTGTAAGAAACGTCGGCGTGAAGTAATTGACATTTCATTTAAGACTTCTGACCGTTCAACTTCTGAGTATGCTAATCAGGGAAAGGGGGATGAAGGGTTTCAAATTCTGAAAAACACAAGGGTAACAATGTTGGAGAAGGATTCCTGGTCTCATACACCTGAAGGTGTGTTTCTCGCTTCACGTGACGATGACATGAACAAAGAAGTGACAAGCTTAGCATCTCATAACACAAGGATATCCAATCGTTGCTTCAAAAGCAGTAAAGAAGATACAATTGGTTCTGAGTTCTGTGATGATGGACCTCTAATTGGTGAAAGGAATGATATGGTTGATGGTAACTCTTACTGTTGTTCTCTGGGTGACATTTCTCAAACAGACAATGATCTCGGTTTCTATTCAAACTATGACGATGTGGTGTTTAGGTACCTCCCTAATGCTGCCTTTATTTAATGCTTTTTTCCCATCCTTTTTGCTGTGTAAAAGTGCTTATGTATATCTTATTTTTCCGGTAGCTGTGATTCAATGTTTGGCAATGAAGATGAGTTAAGTTGGTTCACATCACCACATAATATTGAAGGATCCGAGGGTGTGTTGATGCCTGACTTCAAGTTTCTCGAGTCAAGTCTGTTTAAAGATAAACCAGAACAACAGGAACAATACTCTTCAGTCAACGATTCTAACTTGGACAGTTCATCTATGAGCTATAAACCTACTTTTCCTGCATCAGAAGATGGTGAGCCTGAAGCTCTTGGTGACTGGACATTCATAAATGGATCTTATCCTTTTTCTGAAAGCAACAGCGAGTTCACACCTAAAGAGCAGGTCAGTCATAGTTATTTTCTGTGTAAATACGTGTTCTTATTCGTTGCTACTTTTTGTTCCAACTTAAAATGCAGGTATTTGCTTAGTGATGCAAAATATGATGAATTTCATTTTGTTTTTCTGGGATGTGAATTTCATTGTGTTGTACATTCTAACCTTTGTTCGTTGCTACATTCTGTTCTAACCTTTGTATTTGGTACGTAATGCTACAGACTATGAATTATACTGCATAAAAACTTTTATCCTTCTGCTATTTTTTGTTGTTGCTGCTTTTTTTTTTTTATCTTGTACATATATGCATCTACAAGTTCCATTCGATCTTGCTACTGTTGAGGATCCCACGATTCCTTTGTCACTTCGTTGGAGAGAACTTTTCAGCTACATGTGAAAAATAAAACCCTTTATGGGTTTTAAGTCACAAACCTTGGCAAAGCGAACAATATAAGTTGAGGAGGTTACAAAATGTAATCAAAGTGGACATGCCTTACGGTGTGTGGGTATGCGAGGACAGACAAGGCGGTGCTGGATTCCTCTATTCCAGGAAAAGGAGTGAGCGTCGCCAGATTACGTGTCTCGTCCATTCTGTTTACCAAAAAAGTTTGATGTAATTGAACTTCTAAGTGTCAAAAAATTGCTTAATGTGGTCAACATTGCTCGAAATGTTGACTAAATTTCTTGTCAGTCTATCTAACTCCATGAGTGGCCCACATAAAGATTCATTTATGCCTTGCATGGTAAATCATTCCCTTCAATGGTTCTGCACATTAACAACCCTTCAATTCATTCTCCGAAATGTTTTACATTCAGTACACCTTATTTTGTATGACAAGTAATTTAGAGTGATTCATCCATGTTCAAGTCTTAACAAATTGGTAAACCTAAACATCATTTAAGGGTCAGCAATTTACAGATTTTCTAATTTCTGAATGGGATATTACATGGCAGGTCATTTTTCATGAGAATGAGGCAAATCAACATAACAAATCAGATGGAAAAAGAAAGGACCGAGACTTAGACAATGTTCCGTTCCATCGTATCGGCAATGAAATGATCAAAGACACAAAGCTTCCTTCAGGAAACTCATCTCATCAAGTTTTCACCTCTCCAGACATTCTGGAACAAGAGGAAAACTTAGGACCTGATTCTTATGGTTACTTGGAGAACCATATTCCTTGCATGATTTCAGACTACAGTCATTCCTCGGATCAAGTTCCAGGTAGTTCAACCTCAACTGGAACTAAGTCCAAAACTAATGGTCATGGATCTCTTTCTGCAAAGGAGTCTTCTTATGCATCGAACCCAGTGGGCATGGAGATATATCACGATTATTCGTTCCAGGCACCTTCTACGACCATGGATGGGAAAAGGAAAAATATGCCGCGTCGTCAAGGATTTCAACCCTCATTTTCTAGCAATCCTAAACATGTGGATTTATTGGTTCGCACTGCATCCTGCAAACCAATTCCAGTCTTCAATCATGTCCATCATTCGCAAAATGAAGTTGAACATTGTAGTAATGTCAAAGGTGCTGGCATTAGGATGCCAGCAGATTTATATACATCAAGTGTCCAGGAAGTCTCTAGTATTAGTTCTGGTTGTGAGAAAATTGAAGCATCTAGTTTTCACCGGCTTCAACAAGTCATGGAACAGGTAGATGGAATTTTAAGCCTTCAATTATACTGTTGTGACTTAGAGCATCTAATTTCCAGCTGCCTCGGTTTTTTTAAAAGTTTGGGGCAATGTGCTTTTGTTTGTCTAATTACAATATAGCATGTTGACTTTGGCATCTAATTTTGTACTAATATGACTGTAAAGGTCCTATACGCACGTCACCATGCTTACAACTGCAACTTGAGTGGACAGAGTCATGTAGGTTGATAAATGCCTGTGATTAGCGATAATTTGTTCGTATCTGTGGTATTACTGCAAGGGATACAAGATCTTTCTTTTTCTTTTTTTTGGTACTTCGGAAATCTGATACAAGATCTCTTTTGTGCATTAAGGATGCGGTTATAGCATTCGTGAATTATGCATTCTTCAATGAATTGGGTTTTCACCTTGCATTCTGTCATTCTCCTTTCTATGCATGCCTCAAGTGGTTGTTCGGAGAGGGGGGTGGATGCTGTTCAAAAAGAGTTTATCAACTATACCCCAATAGTTTCTGTTATATCTGTGACAACTGTGAAGGATTTGATTATTGCCATTGTTTCTGGATAGTATCTCCTATTTGGTAATTGACTGAGGTGAATGTGCTTCATTTCAGCTGGATATAAGTACAAAACTATGTATAAGGGATAGTCTGTACCGCTTGGCCAGGAGCGCCGAACAAAGACATCACTACGACATTCTGAATGTTGGCAGTATTGGTGATAGAGACAGTGGTGGAGCGTTGCTGGATGAAGGAACGGATAAGTATGCAATCCCATTTTGTGCTATAGTATTATTATTGTTCAACTATGAGTAGTTGTTTTGGCTTCTAGAAATGCTGCATATTTCTGTTCAATACTAGCAAACCCAGAAACTGAGTCCTGTTATTTTTCAGTTTCTGTCAGATCCTGTCTACAGCACTGAAACTGATTAGGGTCTGTTAGCTGTGGTCCTGGCGTCCACAATTGCCCAGTTTTGTGGAATTAGAAATGATCCAATATGACTTGAACCACTTCTATTGTATCTGTGTGAATTCTGATTGGACTGCTATAACTCCTTTTGTTTCCACGTCTCAGAGTGTAGTCAAAGCAATGCATGAGTATTTTTTAAATCGAAATCATAGCTGATAAATGTACACTCCATGAAGCTAATGCCTACCTTTATGGCTGTTCACCAAACGTTGTAGTTCACTCAATTCTAAAAGAATAAAGCATTGTTTGTAACTACTTTCTTTTAATCATGCTGTGTCTTTTGCTGTTTCCCTTTCTGTGACCATACTTCCGATTAAATCATGAGCTAGTGTATTAATTCTCTGCATGAGTGGGATTTTTTTTCTTTTGTTTGGCGCGAGTCTTCTTTTTTGGTCTTCTTCTGTCCTTGGAACCACAGCAGCCTAAACTGTTGTCATGAATTAATGAGTTTCGCAGTATCTTCTTTTTCGGTCTTCCTCTGTCCTTGGAGCTATGGCAGCCTAAACTGTTGCCATGAATTAGTGGGTTTCTATATTTGATTTATCTATGACTTCACCGCTGCTCCTGGAGTATATTTTTGTTTCATTTTGTCGGTAATTGGTGATTCTCTTTTAAATTTCTCTGTTGTATAATTTCCTGTTGTAGTATGTTTGCACTTATGAACATTGACTCATTGTTGGTCTTTGATTTTGTTAATGTACTACATTCAGCTTTCATTGTCTGAGTTTCGAGTGATCCAATGATTATTTCAGTTGCGACGGATTTATGGAAATTGAAACTGATACAAACCCTATAGACCGGTCTATAGCACACCTGCTGTTTCACAGGCCTACGGACTCATCTGTAATGCCAACTCGTGATTGTTCATCTCTCAAGTCAAATACAAAAGTAAGTTTTATATAATTTTGTAAATAGAATCGTGATTAGTGCTGAATGATTAGAATGTGTATCTTATATGTCTACCCATCCTTGAATGAACAGATTCAGGGATCTATCACGAGTCCACCTGTGATTTCTGAGAAACTACATAGTCGGGATAAAACTGCCTGCGAAGCAAATAATGGAGACTGGGTCACTGACAAAGGCGAATGAAATTATTAGCTTCATAATAGTCCTCATGAAATATGTTTACATTGGATTAAACGGCTCGATCTTTGTACAAAGTAGATTTTAGTGGCTCCCTGGAAATGCCAGGTTTGATGCCACGTTTTTGTTGTCTTCTCTGAATCTTTTCCGGCGATTATCCTTGTAATAGTCAACGTGATGAGCTATTTATCGTTTACCTAGCTCTTGGGCGTTTTCAGATTGTACTGCATCTAAATGTTCATACTGATGCCAACCATTTCGGATGATACCACGTTTATGTAATTTGATTTAGATAACGTTTTATTTGGAACTGTTGATTAGCTATGAATGTGGCTCATATGGTGCCAAGGAATCAGGAGATCTCATGTAAAACTTAGTATGGGCTCTTCGTCTATGGCTTCTCTCTTTCTTGATATTTGCATTAACATTTCAATTACCGCCATCGGTTGGTTGATGTTAACTACTCCCTCCGTCCCATTTTAAGTTTGTTGCTGAGTTACCTCCGTAAATTCAGCTTATTAAAAAGACAACATTATTACACCTTGTAGATCAATTTTTATTCACTTTACACCTTTCATATCGACTTAGATCTCTATTTTTCAAAATTATTCTCTATTGTTGCCCATGACCCTAGAGTAATGGTAAATTTCACTGACACCCCATGAGCTTTGCATTATGTACTGATCCTCCCTTCCGATATGAGAAATTATTTTCTCTTTCTTGAGATTTGCATTAACTTAACAGCTGAGGCACGGAAATCTCGCTCTCTCTAAGGAGATTCAAGAGTCGAGCCCGCTACGGTGATAAACCGATGCAGTAAAAAATCTCTGACTTATCCCCTCCAGGATACAACAGCCAGATAATTTATCCTATGTTGGAACCTACTCGTGCATGCATGGACAAGAATAATTGGCAGACATTTCCCAACTAAAACTAGCAAAAATTGACTGCTCCACTTTGTCCTTTTACTTAACCAATTATGCATTCTCATCTTGATTTTCACCATATGAAGATTCTCTTATCCAGTTATAAATGTTTGTCTGTCAACTAGCACATAAGGGAGAAATGTGTTACAATTCACGGCCACAAAAGAAAAGATGCAACAATAATGTTAATAGTGAGATTAATATTAAAGTACCACAAAAAAAATCCAACAGTATGCTTACCATGTACTATTTTTTATGGTTCATTCTAATGGTTGTCGAGTGTATTGTAGCTCTCTCTACTTTTGGATCTGAACAAATTCATGCAACCGTCGTAGCCACGAGCGGGCCGACTTGAAATCGTGACGACCAAACCACAATGGAACAACCTTTCATTGCTCCAGCACTGCCCTTCGGTTCCGTAACTAACTCCATAATTCTGTATCACCTCATATTACCACCGTCATTTTTTTAATAACTCGGATATCCGAAATAGCTTAATATTACCACCATCATAGCCATAACCACTAGCACTACCGTAGATTTTCAGGTTTCAATAACCACCAAGCGACTATTTTCCACATAAGATGTTTTCTTTTTCTTTCCCCAGAAAGAACACAGTTTTAGCCAAACAAAATGTAACGCAGAACCGATAATCATTTCATTTCATGCTCACGCATTTTTCTTGCTTGATCTAAAAACTTCCATTTTCGCTTGGTAAACAGTACAAACACAGTTCCAGGCTTCCAGCGATGTCAAAAACACATCCGGCAATTAAGACACACGTAGATCAACAAATTGAGCAGCTCAAAGTACAACAAGTATACAACTATTCTACCAGACTTCTACATCGAGTTATACTACCAAGAAATCCCACGAAACGCTCTTCAGATCCTGCTAATCAAACTGCTGCCGAAGCTGCATTTCAGTCTCGCTCTTCCAAGTCGCATGTGATGATTGGCCTTTCATCCTCTTATTCTTCTCCTTGTCTTTGATGAGGGATCCCTTCTTCTTCGCAGCCTCATTGTTTGGGTCCACAGGAGGGCGATCACCACATACTGGGCAGACCATTCCTCTTGCGTTGGAGAATGTCTTCGGTATTCCACACTGCAAGCACATCCTACAGACAGAAACCCTTTTAAAACAACTAGGAAACAATTCACTGCCATGAATAAGACAGACTATAAAATTTTCCATGGCTAAGTAAATAGGAAAGAAAGAGGAAGAACTACAGGAGGAAAAACAGACAATTGTGTTATTTAGAGATGCAGAACGAGCTTGAGGGCAAGAGCTTAGTTGCATGAAGCGGGAGCGGGATGAGGTGTGGGGGAGTGGGAGAACAAATAAAAGAAACAGAAGCGTGCATGTATATGTACATATAAATGTTGATGTAAAATAAAAACAAATACTCTAAAATATTGTTTTGTTGGTAGTGTAACTACACATGTCAATTCATAAGTCGTGCCAACTGCAATATAGCCTTAGTGAACTATCAAAAAAAATTATACTATATATATAGCTTTAGTGAATGTACATGAATATATACTATATACATGAGCAACATTGAGTCCATATATTTTTCTACTATCTTGTCATTACTTCATTTACCACTGAGGTAAACGTTTCCAGTTTTTGGAGTTTTAACGCCAGGTATTGCACGGGCCTTCATTCTTATATTCTCTTGTTGGTATAGTTTCTTTTCTATTTATTATTTATATGCTTGAAAAGTTCTATCCTAGATGGGAGCGAGGTTCATAGAAGATTTTGAGAGCATTGAAGCGAGGTTCTAAGGTGGATTCGCTGCCCCAATAGAGGATCAAGAGCAAGAAGCTGAAGTTTCAATTAAAACCCCCCCAATAATAGCACCCAGATAAAGAAGCTCCCACATAGTTCCTCTCAGGACTAGAACAGTCAGAAGAAAAATTAATCTACAGTATAATTAAAGCAATAATTAGCTTTTTCATCCACTTAATAAGTAATAGACATGTTCACACGAGTTATTTAAAAGACACTAGACACTCTTCCACCGAGAGCCACACACACAGAATTCCTTCCCAAGTAGAAATATTTATAATTGATCTTTGTGAATAAGTTCACCTCTTAGCCAGGACCACCTTTTCTAAACACATTTCTGCTGTAGGGAAACGTACACGTGCGTACATGCACAGAGTGTGTGTTTAAAGAGTTTTGAAGATGGATAGATGTAATAGAATAAGATGTACCTCAGAAGTTCCGCGGCATCCTCAGCATTTGGATTGGTGGCTGTTGCCATTCGCTTGACCCCTTGTGCTGCGCTCAATGAACCGTTAGGTTGAACAGCTGGCGTTGGGGTAGTGTTTCCCCCGATATCACTTCTTACTCGCTCATGGATTCCAACAAGTTGGGGTTTGGCCTCCATCACAGAACCTAAAAACAACGTAACAGTAAATTTCCATATGTATAATGTATTGCAGTCAGAAGGAGCAGATAAGACATAAATTTCCGGACATTGAAAACTTGTATTAGCAGTCATAATTTGAAATGCTAATAACGGAATGGAACTTAAAAGCTACTACACCATCAAATGAAGCATATGTATTTTTCTCTAGCGTGAATCCCTTGACACATCAGCAGCCGAAGCAACACTTTCAGTTCTGCCCCCAAAATGGAAACTCCTCAACTTTGTAACTAACACTAAAGACAACGATGCATTGATCAAAAAAAGAAAAAAAGAAACAACGATGCATGCAGTTAAGATATAGGTAGAGCTTGTCCCACATTGATTATAATATCCTCCAAATCTAGTACTATATGAACTTAGGCGGCCTCTCTACTCATTGCCAATTAGTTTTGAGTTGGATGCTTTAACATATCAAAGCTAGGCTTTCAGAGGTTTTTGTATAAGACACTCTTGATTGTTTGTCCCGTTGTGTGTCTTACGTGCACCTTGTTTCGTTGTTTGTTGTGATCCTATGGATCTGTTTTTTGCCTCTCCATCTGTGGGTCAGGCGTCGCACGTGTGGAGGAGTGTTAGAGCTTGTCCCACATTAGTTAATTATAACCTCCACTGGGGCCTCTCCACTCATTGCCAATTGGTTTTAAGTTGGATGCTGTAATAGATATTAATGCAGCTAATTTTACCAAACTGTCTTATAGATGTGAAGAGCTAATCTTACCGAACAATCTTATAGATGTAAAGACTAGTCTTAGCAAACTTCTTATAAACGTAAAGACAGTAAAACAATATGTTCCCAGTGGTTTTGTGCGCCATAAAGGATGACAATTCTGGCCGATCCGATCCAATCTGATCCGTCCCCGCCCCTTTCGGATTGGAGTTTTGGGGATTGGATCGGATTTGGAGGGAAAAGAAATTTGGGGATTGAGTTGGAGGCGGTTCTACATACCCATGATCCGTTTCCTGCCCCCTTCACAGACCCGGTTTTTATTACACATCTAATATGTTATTCACATTTAGACCCCTAGAATTATTGCTAATTACTAGGGTTTCCCCACTATATATATTAGCAAATTGCTGCCATGTTTTTTATTATTTGGTGGTTTGGATATCAGATATTTTGGTAAAGCCCGAAGGGGTATTTTTTTGGATTTTTTTTTTTTTTTTACGTGACTTTCGGATCGGGGCAGAGATCCCTGATCCCCGTTAGGAGCGGGGATGGAGGGTTGAGGTGATTCCCCATTCGGGGAACGGGGTGGGGACGGACGCAGCTATGGGGTTTAGGGATTGAAGGAGGGGATGGTCGGGAACGGAGCGGGGATGGTCAAATCCATCCCTAAACCGCCTCTTTGCCGTCCCTTTAGATAATAAGTGCCACTCTGGTACCCTACACAAAAATCAAACCACTCACGGAAGGTCATGAAACAATTTGAGAGCTCATTAACATTAATTGAAACATAAAAGAAAAGGTTTTCAAAACCCATCATACCTTAGTACATGTATGAGTAGATTAAGTGTATCAACTGAATCTTGGTGTTGCAAGAAGTATACCTTCTGCCGTATAGATTCCTCATCTAGTGGAAGGTCAAGTATCTTTACCAAAACATATCCCCTTCAAAGATTATCTCTGTATTGATGGATTGAAGACTATTTTTGGTGGAGAAGTGGTCTAATCTATATTTGGTTTGAGAGGCTTTTCTTTTTTTCTTTTCTTTTTTCACATTTACGGTTTAGTAGGATATTTTCCTGTTTTTTGCACTTAGGATTTATTATTTGGGTGTTATTTTTTTAGTTTCCTTAGAAATAAGGTAAGTTCTTGGTAAGTGTGTTCTTGGAAAATGCTTTAGCAAGTTTCTATGGAGGTGTGGGGGCTGTTTCAGCAGCAACCATTTTGGTAAAAAATAACGGTTGGAACTATTTTGTCTTGTTTGAGTAGGTACTTCGCTGTGAGGTAACCTCTCTAGGAATATCTACATAAAGGGCTGAATATGGTTGAAAGGGAGTTTTATTGATGAATGAAGTTCCAGATTTTTAGTGTTTTGTTGTAGCCTTAGAGTGTTGCGTTTAGGACTTCGTTTTGAGCCCCATAGCTCGTGGATTTTGAGCCTTGGATGCTGGATTCTGCAAGAATCAGTCTCGAAATTTGATTCTACATAGTTTCGGCCTTGATCTGTCTTAGTCGGGTTCATCTACGGTTGTACTCGTTGAATCTCCAACCAAGTTACATCAGTTTGGTATCAGAGCAAGTTAAAATCCTTAGTTTGCTTTCTTTCACAAGTATTCACAACATGGTGACAAACACAAAGCGTGATGAAAGGATTCAATGCCTTGATGATAGGATCAGAAGTATTGAACAAGTTGTTCATGGTCAAAAAATTAACCTTGAAGATCAGAGAAAGGAAAACAATGATCGTTGTCACCGGTTGGAAGATATGTTGCTCACTATATTGAAGAGAGAAATTCCCAAGGCTTATGATACGTGAAGTTGTGAAGAAAACAACCTCACTGATCTGGTTGTCGAAAAAACTATAAAAGATGAGCATGAAGTTAAATTTGAAGACCTTATAGTCATGGAGGCAAGAGATGCAAAGACTTGTGTCACAAGTGATATTTCTACTTCCCCAACTAATTTTGTCATACCCAAAGAGTTCAAGGTGTTGGATATGAAGACAAACTTCTCGAGATCAATGTTTTTGCTAAAATTATTTGCATATCATCTTTGTTCAAATTTCCAACAACACAAAACCCAAGATTCAAAATCATTATGCTCCTCTATTATAAAACCCGAGGGCAAGTTTTCTACAAAGTGGGGGGAATTGATGGAATGAAGATTGAAGACTATTTTTGGTGGAGAAATGGTCTAATCTATATTTGGTTTGAGAGGCAGTTTTTTTTTTTTTTTTTTTTTTTACATTTACGGTTTAGTTTTCGTTTTTTTTTTTTTTTTTTTTTGCACTTAGGATTTCGTATTTGGGTGTTTTTTGTTAGTTTCCTTAGTAGTAAAGTAAATTATTGGTAAGTGTGTTCTTGGAAAATGCTTTAGCAAGTTTCTATGGAGGTGTGTGGGCTGTTTCAGCAGCAACCAACAGCCATTTTGGTCATAAATAACGGTTGGAACTGTTTAATCTTGTTTGAGTAGGTACTTCACTGTGAAGTAACCTCTCTAGGAAAATCATATATACATGAAATTTCAGATTTTTAGTGTTTTGTTGTAGCCTTAGAGTGCTCCCTTTTAAGGCTTGGTTTTGAGCCCCATAGCTTGTGGATTTCGAGCCTTGATTGCTGGATTCTGCAAGAATCAGTCCTGAAATCTGATTCCTGCATAGTTTCAGCCTTCATTCGTGCTAGTCAGGTCCATCTACGATTGTACTTGTTGGAACCTCCAACCAAGTTACATCATGTATGTGCTATCAAACACACTTGAAAAAGATCGACTGAGAAAAAACTCAAGGACACGTTCCTTAAATCATCACTACAGAACACAAGCATGTTTTCTAACCACCTAATCAATAAAGTGCTACTAACCATCTCACGAGGCAAAGATCCACCCCTTGTGCTGACACCCAGGCATATATCCTTATAATAAGCCAGTGATTTAGGACAAGAAGAGTGCTCTTAGCCATCCCCTTGGGCCTCGTCCCAACTAGTTCCTCCACCGATAACGAACAACATCATGCTCAGCTGTTTAACTGTTACTGACAAAGGAAGTGCAGCATTCCACTCGTGATCTACTAATGTCAAGCAACAAATCCTTAATTGGAGAGAGAATCAAAAGAACTCAATCTTGATTTGGAGTCTCGCAATTCTCCTTTTAAAACTATAAGATATGACTAACCATTCAGTAGATCTACAAAAACTAGTTTTGAATCTTGAACTTGTGAAGGGCAAATGGCCAAAGACAAGACAAGGATACTTCATCATTTGGTAAAGACAATGGTACAAAATCCCTCAGTCATAACTACCTCGACTAATCCTAACAATCCCACTGTGCACAGACCCAATTAAACCGGAGCAAAGCCCAATATAGCCGGACCTAAGGGTTGATAGCAACTGGGAGGTGTCGAACCTGAAGTCCTTGGCTTTCTTAACCCTCCCCAAGTGATAATTCATCAAGCAACTAGTAATAAAACTACGAAATGAAAAATCAATACAGTTCAATTTCAAAACTAAAACAGCACCAAAGAACCAATTACCGGCAGGCAAATCTTTCTTCTCTTTCCGGTTCCTCCTACGCCCATGCCGCCACCGCGAACCCCCTTCGTCTACCGCCGCCAAGCTCGGTTCTTCAACGCAACTGTTCAGAAACCCCGGTGGCCCCGAAACCTTCAATTAATCACAACAAATCGAACCGAAGACAGTAACATTAGTCCGAATTCCGATCTAAATTTCACTCAACTACCAAAAAAGAATTTAGTGAATTGGGAAAAAAGAAGAAATAGAAATTTACTTCGGCGAAAGCGTCGAAGGCGGAGGGAAGAGAGGAGGCGGCGCCGTGAGAGGAGGGTTTTGGGAGGTCGAACAAGGGTTTGGAGGCGTAATCGGAAACGGAGTCGCGGCGTTCGTCGTCTGAGGAGGAGTTGTGGAGAAGGTCGTTTTCTGGTTCGCTGTCGTCGTCTTCTTCTTCGGCTGATGAATAGGATTGGATGAGTGCTAAGCTCATTGTAGTAATTCCTTCGCAGCTCCACCAAAAATCTGACAGTTCGCCTTTTTTCTTGCGTCAATTGGGTTTATTAGATGTTCAAGGAAGAGAGAGAGAGAGAGAGATTAATTAAATATCCGTCCTAAAACCAGCACTCACATATGTTTTAGTCCATGATGCTATGTATGTTTACGTTCTGTTTGGAAGTTATGGAAAGGAAGAGAAAATAAGGAAAAATAATTAAGAAGGAAATATGGGTAAAAATTGAAGAGAAAATTGGAGGAAAGTTAAATAGGAAATTGATTATTTTCTTCTCTCTTTCTTGAGAACCAAACAAAGGAAGGGAATTTTTTTTAAATTTTCCTTCATTTCCACTTTTTTCCTCAAGAACCAAACAAAGCCTTAAGTTTCGATTAGATAGACTCATTAGTCATTACACCCTTTTCAACTAATGGTTCCGCTAACGGAAGCCCACATGGCTTTCATTAAGTACAGAAAAAGATAAAATAAATACACCCTTCAATACATTTTTTTGTATTTTTCAATACACTTTTTTGTATTTTTCAATACACTTTTATCCTCTTTTATACACTTTTCATACCCTCCAATACACTTTTTAAATCTTAACAAAAGCCCAGTAGGCTTCTTTTAGCATTTTCCTTCAACTAATTCATAGTTGCTTTCGCTCCAACTTTGTTATTTATAAGCGCGCCCAAAGCGTAGGGCTAGTGTCGGAGTTAGCATAATACCGGTAAGACCGGATCGAATCCACAGGGACCGAACGTACCGAGCGTGAAATTTGTCTTGCGCGTGATGGTTTTTT
>JAXBDA010002637.1:0-40838 GCA_036023075.1 Gaultheria prostrata | reverse complement strand
TTTGGATTGGTTTGGTTCTATGCCTTTTATGGGTTGGTTTGGTTCTCCAAATTCATAATCCGTAGGTAGTGGTTTGGTTCTTGGTTTACTACAAAACCGAACCAATCCGATCCATGCTCACCCCTAATTATTTCGGTTCCAACTATTTACAATCCCTTCACATACATGTAGATCCCGCACACAATTATGGAATTATTGGTGCATGTAAGCCCTACGTGTATGTGAGGTGGTTGTAAATGATTGGAGCTGAAATAATTATACAAACAACATTTTTGTTTTTCTATTAATATATTCTGCAGAAATTCGTATTAATTTCATTGAAACACGTCTAGAATATTCTAATTGGATATCTAAACACTTTTTTTTTAGCAATTATTTGAGTTTCGCATATCCGGAAAGCATCTTCTTGTAGATGAACATGAATCTAAAAAATCTAATTAAGAGCGAAACCAAATTAGCAATAAAAAAAACCAGTAAATGAGGTACATCTGTAAGTAGCTTACTTGCAAGCCAATGGATATTGCTTTAAAAAATGAAATGGTGTGCAAGAAATTAAGAAATCCTTGTCAAGTGGCAGATAAAATTGATGTGGTATCATGTCAGACAAGAACCACACATAGAAGAGCATGACCCCAGATTCTGTAGGGTATACCATCATTATCAATTCATTATCCATTCATAGGGGAAAGTAACCACAAATCATTTGGAATTTGAATAGATACCACTACAACCTAAGATACAACCTTGCTATTGGTACCGACCGGCATCGGGATCCCCTTTGGGTCCCAATCGGTCAATCCATTTTGAATGAAATTGGGTGATTTTGGGTCGAGCTCTTAGGCCGTCTGATTGCATCGATTGAGCCCTTCGGAATTTGATTTTGAGATGGATGAACGGTTCGGATTGACCGTGTGAGACCCACAAGTAGGTCCCCAACGCCATCGGTACGTGGTCGGTACAGGGGTGGTCGGGACCCCTAGATTAATCACCTAAGATAGGATGGGTGAAGCTGAGGTTTCATTGTTTGGTATGAGCTAGCGATAAAGAGTATGTTTAACCCCATCAGCGGACTATGGAGACTTGAATGTAAGTATTAATGAACGAGATCCTTTTCAATAGCCTTTTTTTTCGGCCATCTAGGTTTCGAGCAGGGGTTGGAGTGAAATGGGGTAAATAATTTGTTAGATCTAACACGGGCGGCTCTTCGGCTGTATCTCAATCGGCTGGTTTTTCTTTTTTCTCGTTTTAGTTTCGTTGTTGTTGATGTTTTAGGTGTTGTAGCTTCTCCGTTTGGGGAGATTTCCGTTCCCTATGTGGAACTTTTTCAATCCGTTGTGGGATTTTCTATATCCCTTGAGGGTGATTTCCTATGCTCAGTGTATTACTTTTCCATTCCTTTTGGATAATCCGAAAGTTGTGGAATTTTCTTCCCAACTAAGGGCTCCGGATGTGGGTTTGTAGTCCTTTGGGCTTATTCTGAGTAATAAAAAAAGAAACTTGTAATTATTATGTCATCATTTATGAAAGAGAAAATGCAAACACAGAATAGATCTTACATTATTGTATGTTCGTGGGCTGTTTTATGAATACATTATTGTATTGTTAATTCATATTGTAGGCCAATAATGCAAAAAAAAAATGATCAGATTACAGTGTACTTTGTTATATTGTTGATTTGTTTTTGGGTATTGAACTTCACACCCTCTTTTCAACAGTTGCACCCTTTTTATTTTCAAGGGATTATAAAATAGAGGGGTATTTTAGTAATTTCACCCTAATACAAACAAAAAGGGAGTGCAAGTGTTGAAAATGGGGTGTAAAGTTCAATTCCCTTGTTTTTTCCGAACAACTTTGACTGGGGCCACAGTCCTGGCCTTCCGTGTAATCCTCCAGTTAACCTCATTAACCAAATTATTCATGCCAATTGAATAAAATAATATGAAGTCAAAACTTTCTTTTCAAATAACTTTATTATGTTTCATTAATGTGAAATTAAACTTATTTTCCCATAATTTTTCCATAATTTTTTATATATCAACGGTGAAAAATCACTGCTGTAAATAAATCCAAAACTAGCCAGTACCAGTAATCGGGATTTCTTATGCGCCACAAAATAAAATCTCTCACGTCCTTTTAGCTACGGAGATGTGAGCCCTTCATTTTGTAGGAATCATGAGAGCATATTCTTCAAAACTGACTATTTTTTCAAAAATGGTTTATTTCTATTTACAAGGCAGGTTATTTTCTCACAATGCATTAATCTAATTATACTTAATAAGTCAGTTCCACTTGCCAGTAAAATAAAGCATATTTTTCACATGAGAAACGACCCACCAACCATATATAAGGCCCCGTTCCACAAATTTAAAAAGCCAAAAGTCAGCTTATTGCGTTTTTTTGATACAGGTCATCCTTTGACAATACATCACATAAAAAATTATAAAAAATCAACGCATTTTTCGAGCTCTCACATAAAAAAACAAAAAAATCAAGTTAGTGGCACACCCCCTGATTTTTTACCAAACTTACAATCAATCCTTTTGTAACTGTAAACGATAAGTACATTACATACAAAATAAACAAGGGTCTTGCTAACGGACGCACCGCTTCTGTTAAGGGTACAAAAAGTACATTTATTGGGTCTCACTTGTACTATAAAGTACACTTTTAAAATACACATGTATTTTGAAGTACACGTAAAGTATAAGTGAGACCCACAAATAAATTTTTTTATACCTTTAACGGACGTAATATTACACCCCGTTAATATTTTCCAATAAACAACTCTAATAAATATGATCAAATAAGACTCACGATTTTCATTTCAAAACAGCTTTCGTCAACAGAGACGGCAAAATTTATGCCCCACGTTATCTACATTCTACGCGGCGGTGGAAAAATAAAAATTTCACATTTTTTTGCAGCCATCAATGCAGTCAACGCGGTAAGAAAATGGGGGAAAAGACCATGCGGTACGCGTGCGGCCCACTATTACCGTTACAATATTTCTAAGGTCTCGTTTGGTTCTAAGCAGTAAACACTGACTCTCTTTTTTCTTTGACCAGTAGTCTTTTTTATGTACGTAAATCAATTTTATTAGACTTTTCTACTTGCCAATGAAACCAATATTAATCACTCTAAACCATTTTGCATATCTCTACTTCATTTTTCTAACTACAACCTCTATTGCAAAATGTATTATGCACATATCTTCTAAACATTATATAGAGTAACAATATAGGGGCCGTTTGGCAGCATTATTTTGAATTATGCATTGTTCATTTTCGTATTCTGGGTGTTTGGCACCCAACTCTTAGAATACATTTTTGTGGAATGCATTCCCCAAATCACACAATGAAGGCACAACTTGATAATCAGTCCCGAAGGCACTTTGCATTCTTATTTTACATGCTAGGTTTAAAAAAAAAACACCACTTCATAATCTATTTTGAAGATTACTCTCAATTCTCAAACACTCTTTCGTTGCAAAATCTATTCTGCACACATTTCCCACACTCTACAAACTAATAATCTATTTTGACTATAGTTTAAAAATCTATTTGAAAGGCAAAAAATGCAAAACATAAAATAAAAATTCGGCTCCCAAACACCACCCTAATCGTTAGGGATGGCAATGGATCGGTTTGGTCTGGATTTTACTATTACCATACCCAAACCCAAAGTATTTATCTATACCCAAATCCAAACCGATATCCGATGGGTATGATTTTTAGTGGACCATAACCAAACCATATGGATTTGGATTTTATCCGAACCGCACCAAACCCGCATTAGTATTCGTTCCATTAATGAACATGTGAAGGAAAAAGATTATATATTAAAATAATAAAGTAATATGCCATAATATTTTATCATTAAACACCCAAATTCCAACATAATCAAAGGAAATAACTAAATAATAAACTTTTTTTAATGTGTTTAACCCACACCAACGAGAAAACATCAAAGGAATTTTTTTTAAAAAGTAGGAACCAACAACATCATCTATAAGTAATATTATATGGAGCGGTTTGGATTCGGTTTGGGTTTGGGTTTGGGTTTGGCCGAATACTTGCTAAGACCAAACCCAAATCCAAACCCGCCGGGTATCATGTTTCGAAAACCAAACCCGCCCCATGGGTAGGAAAAAAAAAAAAAACCGCGCCGATAGGGTCGGTTTGGTTCGGGTATCCATTGGTTTTGGGCGGAATTGCCATCCCTACTAATCGTTGTGTTTTTTAGCAAAATCAGGCCCTGTTCCACTAAGGAACTTTTTGGCCCTTTTAATTTTTCATGTTTAACGAGACAAATCATTCTTTCTCACATACATAAACCTAAATAGTGCAAAAAGTCAAAGAGCCAATAAGCTAACCATTCTACTAAGGTCTTTCTATCTTTTTGGTTTTTCATTTTTAGTTCATATTTTTTGAGTTTTTGTTAGATTTGCATTATATTATTTGGATTAATCATCTGTTTCGACGAAAGAAATCTAAGAATAAAAAATTATGGCCAAAAGCAAAAAAAAAAAAGGTTCCTTAAAAATGGAAAAAAGTACCAAACAACTGTCTTTTTGTCTAAATCTTATATGAATTGTTTTCAAATTTGGTCTGCATTTTTATAATTTGTTCATTTTTATCGTTAATACGAGTGGTTAATCCAAAATATTCCAACGAACATTAAATACTAAAATTTTACGAAAAGTAAAAAAAGTCATTTACACAAAAAAAAAAAAAAAGGAAAAAAAAATCAATCAAAATACTAGTACTAGTAATAGAGACTACTAGTCAAGAGAACAAGCACATGGTATCTGATTTTTCTCAATAAGATTGAAGCATTCATAGTGTTGAGATTTTGATTTACTACTATTCCACTAGAGAAGACCAAAAAGGGCCCCCACCCACCCACCCACCCACATTTTTATCCAAAGAGACCATCCAATCCCTAGAAGAAGGGACGGAAAAGATCCTCCTGTCTCTTCTCTTCCATTAAAATTAAAATACTAATAATCCCCGTTTTGTTATATATATATATCGATATATATACACACAGACCATTATATATATATATATCTATACATAGAGATCAAATTCATACGCAATCTTTCTATTCCTTTTTTTCCAATTGTTCGCCGTGTTCATCGGGAGATCGATTCGGAGACCCTGCCATTTCCTTCCACGGCGAATTCTTCCGGCGAACACCAATCCCGCCGGTTGATTCTCCGGCGGCAATATCTGAATCCAAGGAAAAGATTGTTAATGTCACATATCTGAATCACGGGAAAGTCTTTTAGATAGATAGAGAGAGAGAGGCGAGATTTTTTAGAGAAAGAAGAGAGAAATGGGGAGGAAGTTGGGGGTTTTGTTCATCTTGGTGGTGGTGGTGGTGTTTTCGGTTTCGATGAGCGATGCGGCGGCGTTTAGAGGGGGGAGGCACAAGAACGCGTACGCGACGATGATGTACATGGGGACGCCGAGGGATTACGAGTTCTACGTGGCGACACGTGTCATGCTCAGATCTCTCGCCGGATTTGCCGTCGACGCCGATCTAGTCGTCATTGCATCCATGGACGTCCCTCTCCGTTGGGTCCACGCTATGTAAGTCCATCCCTTTCTCTCTTTCTCTCGCCGCCGTGTCTAACGGCACTTATTTCCCTTCGCCACTAAAGTGCGCTTTTTCTGCCCTGGCGTACTTTAGTAGGATTTTTTATTTTTTGTTTTTTTATTTTTTGCTAAATTAGCGGCGTTTCGTTTTTGCAGCCTTCAGTTTAATTTTTTCTTGGATGTCTTTTTCCAGCCCCCCCTTTTGAACTGGTTTTTACTTGGCTGTCTGTATGAGTCTGTATTGTATTTTTTATGTCTATAATTCCATCTGCATAGGTATAAGTACTGAAATTTATTTGTATTTTTTTGGAAAATCAATTTGAATTTATTAATAATAACGATATTACAACTATTGGAACATCTTCTCATCTTCTATATATAAATTTTCTTCGTCTTATTGTCTTTAGTTGATTTTATTTTTATTTTTTTTGTTATTCACTTAATCATGATGAATCAGGATTTTTAGAGACGTCAAATGAAGCTAGAGGAATTTCTAAATCGTATGAACTGAGAGACGTAATCCAATATTTTGTACTCTTTTGTGAAGTATGAATTTAAAGTCTAACCAAGTTCACAAGAAGTTGAAAACTAAGTTTTAGTTGGGTACGTTGGTGAATAGACTTTGAAAAAGTCTTGAAAGGTGTACGAATAAAAAGAAAAATTATTGGAAGGGAGATTTTTTGTCCCGGGACCCTGTTACGTGCTGGTGGTGTACTACTTTATAAAGATAAAAGATGTGGGCTCTTTTTGTTTTTGGCTGTCCGGGTCAGTTTATGTGCACCTCCAATATTTACCTCCTTGGTCTTGTAAGGCAAGTCATCCATGCCGGGACTAGGGGATTCACAAGAGATTTCTCTCTTGCAACCTGGCCTAAAGAGATTATCAAGTTTCGAATCAGGATGTCTGGATTCACAGTTCTATCCTGTTGCCACTTAGCTAACCCTTGGTGTTAAAAGATGTGAGTTCTAAGTTGAACTCCACTTTGGCACTTATCTTATGAAAAGTATGAATATGCACTTTTGTTGAAGTGCGCATGGGTATAATGGTCCATGGCCATTGGGCCCCTTACACCATGATTAAGTTCATTTTGGACTTTTAGTGTATTTGTGGACGTTTATTGCAGCTGAATTTATGTTGAGCTTATGGTACAAGCCCTGAACTTATGGTAAATTTATGGTACAAAGTGGAAGTCAACTAGTACAAGTGTGAAGCTTCTCAAAAACATGGGCTGTGTTTGGATGAGAGTTTTGAGATAGTGTTTGGTTTGGTTTTTTGGATATGAGAATAATGATTGGAGATAAGGGTAATGATTGGAGAGAGAAGTGTGAGTAATGATTGAAAATATAGGTAAAATTAGTAGAGAATCTTTTTGAATTTTTTTTCAAAAATGGGAAGTGAAAAGCAGAAGCTTTGTAAAACAAGGTGTACCTTCTTACTTTAGAAGTTGTTAGTTGCGATTGTTAATTGGTAGCCAAGAAAGCCCTTGGCTTCTATTGCTTAAGTTATCCCAAATCGAACCGACTACAGTATGTAACTGAACTAAGAGAGAGGGAGAAATTTTGATGCCCACAATGGCCCCCTGTTCCAACTCTATTGAAGAAAACTTCATTAGAAGGGTTTTGCTATGTATGCAATGCAAGAGGACGTGGACAATGACCACATACATGCTTTTGTGTAGAAGTCATTTACAGGCACGAGTAACAACATTAAAACATGTTAAATTTGGAATACCATTTGTTAAACTTTGACCGGGTAAGTAACCAACTGCCCACTTGCCCTAACAAGTGCAGTGATGGGATTGGTAGATACTGCTATAGAAAAGCTCTAGCTAGTGGAAGGTTGATAGGAGCATTTGCTTCCCTTCTTTTATCACCACTGTTCCAAAATGACGGAGTCTTTTATTGCCACCCTGTTCCCAAATGATACTGTCATACTGACCCTACCATTCACATGTTCATCAGGCAGTAATACCATTTTCATACTTAATTTGATGTTAAATTTAACATTCCTGATCATGTATTAGTTTTGGTTTATGTATGATCTATTTTGGCTGATCTACAATACCGAGAAAAATACAGAAAGGAACCGTAAAAGATGTCAAACTCTTCAAAATGGACTCAGAATTTCCACTTTGTGCTTCAGGGAAAAAGAAGATGGGGCAAGGGTGGTTCGAGTGGAGAATTTGGACAATCCTTACAAGAACCAACTCAATTTCAACAAGAGATTCAAGCTAACGATGAACAAACTCTATGCATGGAGCCTAGTGGACTATGAGAGGGTGGTTATGCTTGATGCCGACAACCTCTTCCTCCAAAAAACAGATGAGCTGTTCCAATGTGGCCAGTTCTGTGCTGTTTTCATCAACCCCTGCATCTTCCATACTGGTCTCTTTGTTTTAGAGGTAAAAATCTTCTCTCATTTACCCAAAAGTGATTCTATTAGTAACTAGTGAGAGGGACTCAAATTCTTCTTATGCACAAACTTTGTAAACGAGCTTCAAGATAATTCTACGATCGCGGTGCTCATAGTTCAATGGATGTTTGTGGTCCCTATTACATTCTTATGGTCTTCTTGTCAAAAGTTTCTGCAGTAATTATTTTCAGAAAAATGTCCGCATGATTCTTTGAAAATGGGATTATTGATTTGTATCCATATGTACTGTAAATACAGCCATCAATGAAGGTTTTCAGGGATATGCTTCACGAGTTGGAGACTGGTAGAAAGAACCCGGATGGTGCAGACCAGGGTTTTATCGGAAGCTACTTTCCGGACTTGCTTGATCAGCCAATGTTCCATCCACCCGAAAACGGTACCGCTCTTGAAGGAACATACAGACTTCCTCTGGGATATCAAATGGATGCCTCCTATTACTGTGAGTGCCACAATTTTCTTTGATATTTCACATTTTATACCTTTTTAACTTGTGTAGGAATCAAAGTACATACATTTTATGTTTGAACCCTACTTTTTTCCTTGGTTTCTTTTGATTTCAGATCTTAAACTCAGGTGGAGTGTGCCATGTGGGCCAAACAGCGTGATTACTTTTCCAGGGGCACCATGGTTAAAGCCATGGTATTGGTGGTCTTGGCCTGTCCTGCCGCTAGGTATCCAATGGCATGAACAACGTCGTCAAACTCTTGGGTAAATGCAAAAGCCAATCAATTGTGTTAATAGACTTATAGGCTATAGCCATGTATCTATTGAATAACATGGAGTAAATATTCTCTGCATGACCATGTTATTTTCCGCAACTAAAGATGGTGAACAATCCAATCTTTAGTCTGCAATGGCAAGAAAATTTTGGGAAAGCTGTATTTCGCGCATTGGCTAGCTCAACAGTATCCATCATGTATCCTGCACATGTTTACAAGTTCCAACTCTGTTTGCTCCCAAACTTTTGCGAGAATTCTGCGCATTGTTGTCAAACACGAAAAAAGAAGACTGTTTGTTTGTGCACGAAATATTTCCCACTTCTTGAAGTGTTTGTTCATTGTACTTACTTCCAAAAGCTGTTATTATACTATCTGATTGGCAATCGTACTATTTTGCAATACAATTTTTTCTATCACTCATTGTCTTACTTGCAATTTCAATTCAACAGGTATGGTGCGGAGATGCCCATTGTAGTGATGCAGTCAATATTTTTCCTAGGAATCATCGCACTGACACGTGTAGCTCGACCTAGCCTCTCCAAACTATGCTATCGCCGGGCAGACAAGAATATCTCCTTCATCCAAACAGGTCTTAAAATTTTTGCTATATGGTCCATTCTTGCTGCCTACATAATCCCCTTCGTCATCATTCCTCACACGGTTCACCCCCTACTCGGCTGGACCCTTTACCTGCTAGGGAGTTTTGCTCTTTCCTCCATAGCAGTTAATGCTTTTCTTCTCCCGATTCTTCCCGTTTTAGTGCCGTGGCTTGGAATTTTCGGGGTACTTTTAGTTATGGCGTGCCCTTGGTATCCAAATGGCGTTGTGAGAGCTCTATCTGTATTTGGGTATGCATTTTGTTGTGCACCGATTGTTTGGGCTTCATTGGTTAAAGTAACTTCCTGCCTTCAAGTTTCACTTGAAAAGGAAAATTTCTTGCCGAGGTTGGTTGAATCTGCGCCGACTCCTGGGTTAAACAAGTTGTGCTAGATTAAAAAGGAGATTCATTGAAGACATTCTCGGGGCTCTTAAAGCTGCTTGTTTATATGCTGGGGGGAAATGAGAAGGAAACCAATCTGTTGTTCGGTGGCTGCCCCGCCTGCCTGTTTCCATGCTATCATTGGCATTCTTTGGACAGAGAGAGATATGGATCGCCTATCCCTCTCCGATCGTATATTTGGCTATGTAATGGGGTGATATTTCCTCTTTGAGATCCATTGCATAGAGAATCTCCTTTGACTTGACATATTCGTGACTGGATTTGTTTCTTAGCTCGAGTAGTTAATTTTACTATGGTGAATCTGTGCATTTTTGTGGCAGTTTTACTATTGAAGAATTGGCTTTGGTAGTTGTTCAGATAAAATGTGCTCAGTTCAGGTATGGTTGTGCGGTGCGTTGCGTCAACTCCACTCCAGTTGATGTGAAGTTAAAACATAATGCGTTTCGTAGCCACACGCGATCATAACCAGCAACTGTATCACAACACCGACACTAGCGTAGCTCCGACATCAGCAACTGTATCACAACACCGACACTAGCGTAGCTCCGACTATCCTGACTGCACCTCCTCCGCAGCGCAACTCTTTTTGGATTGGAGTCCCCTCCTAATTTGTTACTAGTTCACTTTTCAAATTTAGAGGCCCAGTACGCAAAAAGATAATTCCACTGTGAAAAGTCATCGAGTCAAACCATGCACAATTTTGCCTTTCGCCCCTCTCTTCTGAACTTCAGCAACACTTCAAAGTAAAGTAGAGGAATTTTTGAAAAAAATAAAATCTTTTAAAGTGCAATATTAGTTTACGTGTCTTTAAAATTGGCGAACAAATTAATTACTACGGAGGATGTAATATATAAAGTGAAGTAGGGAATAAATGTGGTCGGGGTGTAAAGAAAAAGCAGCTTAAGAACACATTTACATTCGTTCAGGACAGCCGTTCTAAAAGAGTTTATATCAACAAATTTCCCCATATTCCGCAATGCAATGTTCAAAAGGAACATCTTCGAGAAACTACTGACAAACTTAAAGATGGCGAAAACCAACCACCAATCCACCAGTTTTTCTATACCAGATAAACATCCTTAGTGCGATATTTCAAAGACGAATTACCAAAAGAATCCGCAAGCAAGAGTAAAAAACTAACAAAAACAAGTTCCCTTCGTATTGCAAATAGAATTCAGTAAGAGTACCAAAGTATTGGGTCCAAAATACTCTATAATTGCCAAGAACCCTGTTTGCTTTTCAAAGTCCCAGCAAAGCAACTTGAACAGAATTAGCTCCATACTCCTACTGATCAGCTTCATATGTCACTGAATAACCTGCTGAGCCAATCCGGTGGCTTCAGATCCTGAAGCACCATTTTGATTGTTTTGTATTCCGAGTAAAGCCGGCTGTTGCTGAAGTACAGGAGTAGCCGTCTGGCCATCAAAGTAAGAACTGGACCCTGGTACTTGATGGTTCGGATGCTGAGCTAGGTGGTGACCTTCCGGAGGAGGTACATAAGGCCCTGGAGGAGGGTACGAGCCCTGAGGCCCATAAAAAGCTTGTTGAGGGCCTTGGGAGTGGAACAGAGTCTGTGAAAGTGGGTTAGGAGGATAAAGAGCCTGAAGCCCCGCTTGCCCATACATTGCTTGGTGACCTTCATACCGCTTAAGCTTAGAAATGTGCTTTTTACCCACCAAGTGCCGGTCGAAAACCTCCTGTGTATCACACTTAACATTACACAAGTCGCAAATTAAGGGAATCACCACTTTGGGTTGTTTAGCTTCCATGGGCCGTCTAGACCCATCAGTCCTCAGCCGCTTCCCACCACGACCACCTCTCATCATGCGTTTCATTCCACGCCTCTGTTCTGGTACATCATTTTGTCTTTCCATTCCCACTTTGTTTTCATTATTAAGAGCTTCAGTGGTCAAATTTTCTGGGAGGGTCTGCTTCTTGTTGTCTTCACCTTCCTGTACAATTTCAAGATTGGACTCAGCAGCAGATTTATGCCCGTCCTGTATTTCGGAGACAGGTTTGATAGCATTTTGCAACTCTCCGGCTCGTTGCAAGTTCTTTTTATGTTTTTTCCCGTTCTTGTGCTGCTCAAGGATTTCCAAGCTGGTGCAATCAACTCGACACAGGTCACACCACGCAGCTTGTGGAGGTCGCTTGATGGGAGCTGTGTTTCCAGGTTTCTGTGCTTCAGGTTCCTCATGATTATCAGCTGTAGGTTCTATTACTGTCTCTTCTTCATTCAGCTCTGCTCCCTCAACAGCAGAAGGTTTGGGGTGTGAAGATGATGATGCGTCGTTTGGTGGAAAGCGCCTGGCACCACCCCTACCCCGACCATGTCCTCTTGAACGCAAAGCTGGCCCCCTGCCACTTGATCTGGGTGGACGATTGCCAAAGTTTCCACCACCCCTTCTACCACCACCTCTGTACATTGGCTGACCAGCCTGCCAAAAAATCTCAAAGGCTTTTCATGAATATCACAATCGAAGCCTAGGCAACCTTAAACAAAAAAAACTGTACTCCGTTCAGAAACAAGCTACATATTAAAAATGTCAAGACTCAAGAGTAAGAAGCACAAATTTACAGATTCACTCCTAAAATATACAGCTCATTGGCCAAATTTTACGAAATTATACCTAAGAAACATAAACATCAATGGACGAACATTTAAAGCACACCAACCAAACTTGGGATTGTTGAAGTCAGGAATTCCTTTTGACAACCTTAAGGCCATGTTTGGTTCACGGATAGATTAAGGGGGAGAGAGGGCATTGTAGTCTTTTGCGCCACAATTATCCCTTGATAAGTTGTCTTACCCCCTCCCAGGGACAAAATAATCCCACAAATGCAGGATGAAAGGACCACTCAGATTAGCAATCCTAGATCACTTTTGCACAATCAAACGCAGGATTAATTTGTCCCTGATCACGTGCTCCGATCCCGCCCTCTTATCCGCGAATCAAATGGGGCCTAAGAGGTTTAAACAACTTAAAACAAGCATATGATGGAACTGAAAATGTCATACCTACTATTTGCCACGACTCCAGGATCATAGAGAATCCAAAGTTCCAAACCATTATCAGGAGGCGATGCTGAATGCTTAAGACAAAGCTCTTGATTAAAATTCTCCTACTTGGCAAGTGGACATAGTTTAGCAGCTCAGTGTCCTAATGGAATTTATCAATCCGTCACAAACGAATCTCAGGTAGCGAAAACATCAGTCATGACCTGGCCTGAAGTCAACCGATCCCACAGTCGAGTATTAGGTTCAATCCAACATCCTTTTTTCAGAAACTCAATGAGCTCAAGCTCAGTACAGAATGACTATTCTGCTAGCTTTGCTTGTTTCATTGACTTCGCTTGATTTCGTTTGTTTTGAGTCTAAACCCGAGGCCTAAAAGTCAGCTTCCATTAACCAATGAAAATTATCCAAGGCCGCCATAAACTACTAGTGGGCCATAGCACAACAAAACATCAGATAGGTGCTGAGAAGCAGGGATCACGGGAGACAAGAATGTTCATTTACGTTTTCAAAAGGAGGTTTTAGTAGGGTGGAATTTTGAAAACTCGTCACAATAGGCATTCTTAAGACAGTAGGACACTGCTCAGCAGAGTTTGATTCCTGAACATGCCAGTATCTGATGTTTTGGCAAATGTACTTCCTCCCCTCAAGGTCAAAGAGCTTCACTATCCCATGGGATAGTTTCTCTTTCACCATTGGTTCATTTTCTTCCAGTGGAAAATAAAAGAGTTGACTACTGAAAGAATGAAAAAACCAACCATGCTTCTTCACATCCTCAAAGCATCAAACTTGCTCCAGATGATGGCAGCATGAAAGCACTATATCTTGCACTCCTCAACAACTCTCTCATACAAGAACCTGAACAGTCACCCAAGTCCAAAAAGAACACAATATTCTGTTTAAATCGAAAACTATAAGATTCTCCCTTAATAACCGTGAAATAAACAATGAAGGGAAGGCTCCTTGTGAGCAAGGGCCATTAGTTTGGCTTTGAGGGAAGACAAACTGAAGCCCTGAACATTTTCTGAATAACTTCCCTAACAGCAAGCCACCCGCACATTTGAAGGGAACAAATTAGCATCGAAGTGGCTCCAATAATATGGAGGGATGAAGTACATTCAGATCAAATGATGTCTATCGCCCACAAACATGAGTCAATAAAATTATTAACCCACAGAAAACGTGGAAAGAGAGTCATCACTTGATCAAGGAGCACATCTGAGATGGGAGGAACACTGAAAGCTTATTAAAGATCTTTAGTTTGACAGAAATAGTGATCTCTCTCCATTTCAATCGAAGGGCAAGAGGGTGTTAAGATTCGTATGCCTCAATGGAATGTGACGTTCACTTTTGCCACATTCCCTGACTGATGACATTAGAAATGCCTTCAAGCACGCTTTGAGTGATTCACTATAGGTTTCCAAATATAGAACACTGTAGAAACTACCAATCTAGCAAATTTTTTTACTCCATATGTGGCACACAAAAATTAAACTAAGGTACCTGAAACAGCGTTCACCGTGATGATATGATAGGCACAATACTCAAGTTGGTAAGAAAATGTCAGCACAACTTAGTTTGTAGCATTACTTGTCTAACAAATATGACCACGTGAAGTCCAACTGCATTTTCTTGAAGCCATTAAAGCACCAGACAAAGTTGATTTATAAATCATAAGTGTATCAATGTCCAGAAAATGTTCGCCGGAAATGAACATATCAAATAAATTATTACGAACATAAAAAACAAAACAAAATTCGAAATGCAGAGGTGCCACAAACAATAGAATCAACAACAGACTAACGGGATGATATTCTGTGGAAAGTTTGTCACTATAGAGGTAATAAGTAGGTTGCAATAAAAGTACTTCCAAGGATGGAGCACATGGAAACACCCCAAAAACCTAAATACCAAACACCAAAATAATAGAATCAGTAATAATATATACATTATTTCTTAAATTTACATCTGAAAAGAGCGACAATGTGTCAATGTGTCACTGACAATGAACAGGTAAGTATTTCCTCTGTAGCAAATAAAATGAAGAATCCTAAGACATACCAATTATGAGAATCTTACACCCATAAAAGCACACTAGTTGAATTTCAAAGAATAGAATGACCAGAACACTGCGCAAAAAACAAATAGTGTTCATACTTCAGAGGCGAAGCGCTGAGGAGAGGTGAGACACATTCAAAAGGCCTCAACACCTAGAGGCCAGGCGCAAGCACATGAAGCGCAGTTGAGGCCCTTGAGGTGCGCACCTCACGGAGAGGCACGAGGCGTGTGAGGGGAAAGCCTCATGTTTTTTTCTCAAATGTGAACTCCTATTTCTCTAACTTTCATCACAAGCCATCAATTGATAAGGATAAATAGGTATAGACAAAATCCTTCAAACTAAGAAGGCTTTGATCGTTTAGCCCAAGATGGGCCAAACGAAACACAGATGAGGGGAGAATGGGAAGATGGAGATTCAGATGAGGGAGAGAAGACGCGGAGGGATATAAATCAATTGATGAAGAAGAAGTAATTGGTGTTGAGGATTAGCTTTGGATGATTAGATCTTTGATTGCCATTATACATTTTTCTAGGCTTCCAAACTAAACTTTATGTGCTAGTTTCTCTATGGATGTTATGCTTTTATTTGTATTTGGAGATTTGAAGTTTTGAACATTCGGAATGCTATAAGTTATGGAATTTGAAAGTTTAGAAGCATTTACCTATGTTATTGTTGTGGCTTACTTTGAAAATTTGTGTAATGAGAATTAAACTATTTTATCATGAGGTGCACGCCTAGGCTCTACGGGACCATGACGCCTCGGTTCACCTTTGAAACACTCATCAACAATGCTTCGAAACGAAATCAGAGGATGCTAGCGCACGCGCCACATGCAAAATTGTAAGAAGATGCCCCTCATTATAGTTTCACAGTTGCACTATAGGCTTGATCAAAAGTCATTCATTCTTCAGTTTTTATGAGGATTAATTCTTTTCTATATGGCATACTTTTATATAACTACTAGTTTTGGAAGATCAGGGTCTTCTAAAACAATACCGTCCAAGAAGCAATGATGTGTGTTCTTGGAACTAGGAAGGTCATTCTCATGCAATGCTTAATCTGGACCCACATCAAAATACCAAGTACAGACATCTTTTAGCTTATGTTCAATACAAGATATCCAAATCCCTATGGAAACTGAAGTTGGTATTATCATGCTTGTCAATTTCATAAGACTGGAAAAAGACAGAAATCTCTTTCACATCAGTAACTCAGAGTACATAAGGCCTTTAGTAGAGAAGTTGCAATTCTAATTCTAGGAGACTCATGTTTTCTCTTGAAAGCCATTCCAATGATGACACGGTTTCTAACATTACCTGGACCATTAGAAGGGAAGTACGGGTGTATTCCTAAAGAGTACAAACTGGGATGTCCATGCTCTAATAGACCTTCTTCCTGACTTGTTCAATTGTCCAGTCTTATAGGCTTGATCAAAAACCTCCAAATCAGTGCTATCAACTAGCATTAAATATCTAATCTAGAATTAGGTACTATAAAACATGTGTCCACTTCCTTTCTTCTCCTTTCAGGATGTTATCCCTTCAACGTCACACCTGGTTGAGAGATTTCAGTTTCCCAAACCTTAAGACCGCATGCTCTTCGAACCTAAGGGCACATTCTCTTCAATGTAGCAAAACATTTCCAAGGTAAGCAGTCCTCAAGGCAAAAGTTTTGAAGTGGATGCAACGATATATCCTCACATATTTCAACTAGGCAGGAATAAAAAAGACTCATTATGTTGCAATGAAATTCTGCATTGTAACTTTGTACCGATCTTAAGCCATAGTCAATTTAAACAAGAGGAAGAACATGAACTATACGAAACCAATACATTCTAAAACCAGCATATGAAGATAAATATTAATTGAACAAATATCCTACATATCACAAAAGCGACAGAACAAAAAATGAGGAAGTCATCAATGCAAACTACAACAATATAGAAAAGAGCTCCAGATCAATATTGAACAGTGACACACCAAACTAGATCAAAACAACTAAAATGATTGTAATTAAGCTATTAAAACAATGCTAAATTAACAAATGGAACGGTCAAAGATATACAACAACAACAATGACAGAACGCATCTAGTCCCCAATCATTGGGGGTATGGGCAGGGATGGTTGAGGACAGACCTAACCTTTGGCAATATGCACAAAGTGGCTGCGCTCAGAATACCACTGAAACAGTGGCCCCCCTAAACCTCCAAGAACCGAGGAGCCACAGGGACTTTTTGTTGCAGAACCATGCCCCCAAATCAAAGCCAAAAGGCATCAAGGTGGGCAGGCCTAGAGACCCAAATCAATTTTCGTACTCATTACCATGCTTCCTTCATGGTCAAAGATATGAAAAAACAAAAGAACAAAGAAATTGACCAATCTGATAATCAAAAATAGTAACATACCGGCGACGTATGAAACGGCCCTGGTGCATGATAGAACACGAACTTTAGAAAACCATAACGTTCTATAAACAGCATACGAATATCAAAATTAAACAAACACTCTACAGATCACTTTTAAAAAAACAGCACAGCAACCAATGAGTAAATCATAAACCCAAAGCAAAACTAGAGCGTACAACGAAAAATGTAATTGAGCCACTACCAAATATACAAAGGCTGAAAATTGACTAATCTGATTGAAAAAGGCAACATACCGGCGGCAAATGAAAACGCCCCGGTCCGTGATGCATCGCTCCAGGATCCATAAAATGCCCCATCCCTGGCCCGAATCCCCCACCACCACCCCTCACTAACGCCATCGCCTTCTCCGCTGCCTCCATAGTCCCCGCGAACTGCGTCAGCTGCGAAAGCGCCGCCACCGCCGCGGCCGCAGCCGGGTTCAACCCCGGCGGTACCGCGAACCCTAAATTCTTCTGCTCCCCAACCGCCGCCGGATAATACGCATTCTGCTGCTGCTGCCCCTGCCCCTGCGCAGCCGCTGGTGTGGCCGCGGTGGCCACACCACCAGACTCGGCGATCTGCGGCGGGTTCGACTCGGTAGGAGCCGAAACCGGGGCTGACTCGGGATACGCGTGTTGTTGTTGAATTGGTTGCTGTTGTTGCTGGTATGCATTGGCGTAATTGGCCTGGTAATAATCGTAATGCTGATTTTGTTGTTGCTGTTGCGATTGATCTTGTTGTGGATAGTGTTGGGATTGATTTTGGTCTTGGTACTGCTGGTAATATGCGTAATAAGATTGATCGTAAGGTTGAACCTGAGTCGGATCGTAGGCTTGAATCTGCTGCTGTTGTTGTTGATGTTGCTCTTGTTGCTCTTGTTGTTGTTCTTGTTGTTTTTGCTGCTGCTGTTGTTGATGTTCTTGGAAAAGCTGTTGGATTTTCTGAAGTTGTTGGCGCTGGTCTTCTGGGAGAGATGAGAGATCCATTGTTCTGCAGCGATTGGTTTCTGCAATTCGACTTTGGTCTTGAAATTAGGGCTTTTTTTATGTTTGTTCTCTCTCTACGCTTTGGGGGACAAAGATTATGAGTTTTGACGACCCGAAGAATTTATTAAAAAGATTAAAAAAAAAAAAACTCCACGTTAGTAATTGATTCAATAAAAACAAAATGTTGGAAAATATAAAATTAACTTTCAAGAGAAGTATTACAATTACTATAGTAGTATTTAAAAATACGAGTATGGAAAACTTAATAATTGCTGAAGTGGTAGCTCAATGGTAGCATCTTATACTCCCATGCATTTGGTGAAGGTTAAAATCTCACCTACCCGATACCTGATCTCTTAGAGTAGAGTAGAAGTAGATTTCTCGTCTTTGTAAAAAAAATAAAAACTTAATAATCACTTTATTGATTTTATTCTTTTAATTTAAATATATTACTTTTTCATATTGTTAATATTAAAAATAACATTAAGTTCTCATAATGAAGTTTATCTCTCACTTTTAATGAAATTTTATGTATATGACTAAGTATAGTATAAAAAAATTTAAAGAACTTCAAGAACAATAGATAAATACTGGGAGCTCGATGCTACCGTATCTTCAACATATGCTTGAAGCCGGCCCTGATTTCATTCAAGACGTGAATCGTTGCTAGGTGTGTCGGAAAAGTAATTACGTTTATCAAATTGGGTAAATTAAATAATTACGTTTAACAAATTGGGTAATTCGGTCGGGCCACATGCTTGCTGTGGTGGTTTGCGCCGTGGCGCTCCAGACTCCTTTTGAATATGTGAAGTTCATAAGCTTAGTTATAGACCCCACGATAAGGTGGAATTGTGAAGTAATCCGGAACGCCATTAAATAATTTCACCTTCGCAAAAAGAAATGCACAAGTTTACTCAAGCATCCCTTCCTGCTTATCCAAGCTCGCATGTTTGGCTTCCATTGCTAGCAACAAAACCCATGAGACCACTGAAATTATCCAGTCGATAACCTCAGAACTCCAAAATTAGTTAATGTGTGCATAAAGTATTTTGAAAAAATAAAAATAATACCATGCTTTGAAAAAAATGTGCGCGTAAAGTGTAAACTGATCCAAACACGCAATAAGTAACAAACAATATAATCTCTAATTGAAAACATCACAATAGGTTCATAACCAAAAAATATAGTATAAGCTTGCATGTGTAGAAGGATGAAGTGTAATAAATAAAGTTACAACAACAAATTTATATCTGAATAAGATCCCTGTCAGCACTCACAAGGCCAAAGAGTTGAATTAAACAAAAACTGACTTTACCCTCTTGCCTGCCCTGCTTAATTTGATATCCCATCCAGGCCTTGAAATGCAACAAAAAGGCAAGGCAGACTTATTTTTCCTAATTTAGTACATTATATTCCTCTCCTTTCGCGAATTTCGCATAATACTTTTCCTATCTTCTTCAATGGACATTTTCATTCTGGAAAAAATGAAAAAATGAACTGTACATCGGAGCTGTTGCATGCTTCCATCGCTTTATACTAAGAACAGTAGAACACCAGCTCCTACAGCATCACATGGTGTTCAACTCCTGGAGAACAAACAAAACCTAACCCTAAAACGAAATACTTAAGTAAGCTTAACAATATACCAAAATAAACATACAACTCGGGGGTATGTAAAGGGGAAGAGAGAATTTATCTCGGTCACTCCTCCCCGATTCTGCTGCTAGCAACATTTTGCACTGGGAGCGAAGGACAGATTAGGATCAGTCAAAAACTTCACTATACTTCTCTGTGGCTCAAAGTTCTACTTCGTGAAGATCATCCCCAAAACTGCCACCATTTCTCGGCAAGTGCACTAAAGAAGGTTCACTGGGTACATATGATGAGGGTTGCATACGTAGCACCTCACCAAGAGGTTTCACCTCTGTCCCCGGTGGAGAACTGTAAGATTTGTTTAAGCCTCCGCTCCATGAAGCTGTTCGTCGTGAATGAGATGAAACGGAGACACTACCATTTGTAACTGTCCCATTGTTTGAGATGTTGTCCATGCTTGGAAACCTTTGCATAGTCATGGATGTAGGAGCATTGTTCGCGATGTTGTCTATGCTTGAAAACCTTTGCATAGTCAACGATGCAGGAGGGGCGGGAGAGTGGAATGATGCAGGAGGGGCTGGAGAGTGGAATGAGTTATTTTCAGCTGGTATTGAGGAACTTTCAATAGTTGCTGTGGTTTCTTGCACCCTATCTGTCATAGTATCCAATGTCTGTTCACTTGAGGATACAGGCGAGGGAACAAAAAATTTTGGATTGGCGCCAGCCGCGCCACTAGTAGGTCTAACGGATGGAACTGAAGGTGATTGGAACAAATTTGTTGGGTTCCCTCCACCTTTGTTGAAGGTGTCAACATACCTGCAAAAATATCACATGCAATAATGTGTAAATAAATTGTGGTTATAGAAAATACCTTTGGGCATTTTTCCGAAACCGGAAAAATGAGATTCCAATATATGCAAGGGCCAGCTTGCAGATCCCAAAAGGTCATAAGAGTTACCTTGACCGGACACCCGTCCGTCCACGAGCTGAAAATTGGTTCGAGGCAGATGGAATGGGTGGAATTCCTGAATTATGTTGCAAAGGAGTAGTGCTTTTATATTCCAGGTTTCCGTTAATAGAAGGCCCGTCGGTTTTTGAAGCACTTCTCAAGTTGGAATCTAAAATTCCATTTTGGAATTCCGGAATTGTAGGTGGAGGCGGCAGGGCGGCTTCTTCAGCAGGGGGGTCAGCCCCTTCCTCTACCCATCTCTTGAGTTTTTCATCGTAATAAAATTTATTCTGTTCACCCAACTTCGCCTTCACAATAAACATAAGGAGAAGAGAAAGGTCAATACGGAAACCAAGAGAGAACTTTTTAAATTGAAGGGAATACAAAGAAGCAACTCCAGAAACTACCTGGCGGTCCTGCCGAGGCTTTAACACCAACCCCACAGTCTTTTGCAAGAGCTGTGTACCAAAACTGAAACGACCAAAGCGGGATGCGGATGCTTTGCCTTGTGCATTGGATGAGGTTGCTTCCATTGATGAATCTACCTGATCATACATCAATGTGGGAACACCTCACTTTTAGCAATACCACATGAACTAACAACCATACAAAATTTTCCAAAGATGATAGGGTCCTAGTATGGACAGAAATCGCCAACCTGTCTAGGGGTTCTGCCAAAATCTGGCTCTGAAACACTTCTGTTATGCATTGTCATTCTAGTGCCACCAGCGGTCCATTCACTGGTGGGCTCCATTGATTCTGAAGGCATTAGTGACGACATAGCCATGGTTGATTGACTAGTTGATACTCTAGATCCCATGATCTGGTAATGTTCATTAGCCTGCACACGACCCTGCGATGTCGATGGTACAGGCGGAGGTAGGCCCCCAACCACACGATGAGCAGTATTATCAATAAGGTTGAGCAATTTCCCCACCAATTTTGCTGGAGCAGAGTTTGTGGAGTATCCACCCTGCAAGGGTGATGTTCATGTTTAGGGATTAGAAGAGATACCTAAATCAAAGTACGATACACATGAAAGGATAGGAAGGTACCTGTTGGTGAGTCCGTATCCTTTCCTCAAGTGCTGAGACTAATTTTCTCCACATGTCAACTTCTGGCGCTCGACCAGTTTTTAGAGATTTTAATACCGCTTGACAGTACCTACATCAGTAAATTGATGGTGCTAAGATATCATAAGCCTAATAGAATGAGTTAGCGGAGATGAAAGGTATCCTATACATACTTCAATGACTCAGATACTTTTCCCACTTCGGCCAGCATATGTGCATATACGAGCTTATAAGGTTGAAATGGTAGCAGGGTAAACTGAGCATTCCCAAGCAGCTTAGAATATTCATATAACTCCGTCCTCTGTCCAAACAGCCAGTAAGCCAGATTCAGTGAGACGTCCTTCCAATCCACCATAAACTTCATAGTACACATACATACATATATGTTTAGAGAGGGAGAGGTTAAACAAACGAACTAGGACCCGCCTAGCTACGGCTCAAGTCTGAACTTACTCAACCAAGGCTTGCATTCCGAAAATCTAGTACAAATGGGATAGGGATCCAAAAGAACATCCCGCTTTAGATACGGCTAATGCTATACTTGAAATTTTCAAAGTTAAACATACTGTTCTTCTCAACTAATGGCACGATAAAAATCACATAAATGCGCATCTGTTGTTCTAGGAATTGTTTTATGAGTTAACCAAGGATTAGTCGAATGCTTATGCATCATTTCTAAACGCCATGGATTAAGATATATAATTCAAAACACAACAGAAGTAGAAAAAGAAAAGAGTAGACAAAGCTAAGCAGTATTGCAGAACAAATCAGCAATAAAACAATTCAAGTGTTGGTATAACATTACAACAATCACTTAACTTCTCTGAACGTGTATAAAAAAACAAAAGTTAACCATGGGCAACCAGATTTCATAAAAACAGACAAAGATGATTAACTACAATTAAATTGTAGAATACAAGAATTGATACCAAATTCAACTTAACTGAACACAATGATGTACAGAAGTTACCAACTGCCACTTGACTCAACCCATCATTCCAACTGCAGGAATTCATTTGACATATGCCATTTACAGAAGTTGCACTTTCTCAGTGGGACAACATAAAATTACATGGAACCAAACCTCGGAAACTTTAAATAGAAGATGGCAAGAAAGGTCTCTCCCGTTAAGAAAAATCATATAATTTGTCAAAACGATAAATAGACAATTTTTCAAAACAATACATGGTTCCAGAAGGAGACCAAAATAATACCCCGCGACCTCCAACATTACTTAGAACTATTTACAAACATAGTGGTTGACATGAACAAAAATCAGACGTTTACAAGAACGGAACTAGCCGCCAAAATTTAAGAGTAGATATATGCATGAAAGGAGAAACATGTTGCCGACATTTCTCCATCTTCCCAAAAAATAATAAACACCTAAGGACACAATGGCAGTTGGACAGCACCTGAATAGCATCTGGACTAGCATATGTTCGAGGGAATTTCAAGTGATCTGCTCCAATAAGACACAATCTTGCACTGTCTGAATATGGCTCAAAAGTTGCTTCTGCAACTAAGTAGCAAATGTGTGCTGCAATAATCTGAACCATAATTTTCAAGAAAGAATAAGCCACAATCCTATCAAAAACCACGTCAAGAGGATGTATAGAAATTCACTTATATCGGGCAAGGGAGAATATAAGGGACATACTTCACTTCTATCTTTCCACAAGCAATCTCCAAGATGAATAAGCACAAGTTCATCATCCTTTGTTCTATTAGCAGTTATTACTGCCAAATTCTCTTCCCAATTGTCTAGCATACTACTAGTGCCGCCCTGGAGTTAAAAGGACAAAGACAGGAAGAAAAAGAAGTTTGAGATTCGCAAGCCAGAGATATTTGCACCCGCATGAAAAAAAAGGTAAACCAAATCATACAACCAAGGACAAGGACAGAGATGGACCAAGGAATGCTAGTAATTTGATCAGGACAAGATAGGATTCAGAGCTAGCTTCAGATTTCACAGTCCGACACTACCAATGAGGACTCGGATGTAGATATTTTAAAAACTTTCAGATTATTCAAACATAGCAGAAATGAATACAATTTACGATATAAACAAAACGTAAACTTTCAGATACATAATACCTGTGAATGCTGCGGAGACATATTTACAGCACCATAAATGCTGCTATTAGATGTGGTGTCTGCAGAGAACACATCTGCTGGTTGACCAGCAATTAGCAGGCATAAGGTCCGCAAAGGTGAGCCTGATACTAGCTGGCAAACCGCCATTTGCTTCACGGTGTCAACGTAAAACTGCATTGGAAAAGCCCACAAACACACACGAAACTGCTTCACATACCAGACAAGATACAACTATGGGCCAAGCAAGAGGGAAAGCATGAAAATGGACGTGAAACAAACCTGGTCACCAAGTTGTGCAGCAAGAACAATTGCAGGCCCCCATAACTGACCCTCGGTTGCACGATGTAAAGCCTCTTTTTTTCTACCAGAAACCAGAAGAGTTTGGACCTCAGCAGCAGTTGCCTATAATTACGTCAGTTACTATCACTAGAAAGGTAATGCAACTTATAGAGTAATCAGTAAACGTGTACAGAGCAAGTCGGGGAATACCTGCAGCTGTCCTTCAGATGGCAATTTCTGCAAGCAGTGGCCAAGAGCACCATAGTCACTGAATGGCTCACCATTCCTCTTGGCAGATGTAAAAAGTCTAGCAACTGCTGATTCTGGAACATCACTCTCCTATTAAGAACACCAAAGCAAAAAGAATGCTAAATAACATCTTTATGCAAATCCTTAAGCAGTTGTTCATGACCAATGCTAGGGAAGAACTAAAGACCTTTCTTTCTTTTCTGTTCTTTTTTTTTTTTCTCCTTTTTTGCAAGCAGTGGACTTTGGAACGATAAACACCAGGTTAACCTCAAGAAGTTTTGATCTAAGGATTAGAAATTACACAACAACAACAACAACAACAACAACAACAGAACCCATCCAGTCCCCAATCATTGGGGGTATGGGCGGGGGATGGTTGAGGACAGACCTAACCTTTGGCAATATGCACAGAGTGGCTGCACTCATAATACCACAAAAACAGTGGCCCCCCTGAACCTCCAAGAACCGAGGAGCTACAGGGACGTTTTGTTGCAGAACCATACCCCCAAATCAAAGCCAAAAGGCATCAAGGAGGGCAGGCCTAGAGACCCAAATCAATTTCCGTACTCATTACCACGCTTCCTTCATTCATTATCTAAGGATTAGAAATTGAACTTTAAAAAACACTCAAAGTGACTATCTAAGCCCAGTACGAATTTCAGTCAATACATGGATGCTCCTGCAAGCTGCAGTTTCCCATGCATAGTGTGCAGTGTGCACTCTCTATCTTTGAAGGTGGATCGAGGCCTGATATGTAGCTTAAGCCCCTTTATTCCATTGAGATAACACCCTAGTCTATCACCAGATCTTCACTGACAATTAACCAATCCAAAGAAATGAAAACACAAAAACTGAGAAAAAGATACAATGAGAAAGACAGAAAAAGAAGCAAAAAATAATCAAAATTTGACCACTTAAGCCCCTCGTGATTACACTCCTTTTCGCCACAAACATGTTTCAAAGTGGAACTATAACTTTACCCAAGGAAAATTCCCTACGGGGACAGGGACATGGAGTTCATCTTCCATCTATGACCAAGCAGAAAAAGATTTGCCCAAGGACCAGAAAAGGGGGCTTATTAGGCATAAAATGGGAAGCAGAATAAAAAAATTGGCAAAGCAAAGGAAAACTATAGAGGGAAGGAAAGAGGGGTTTGGGAGACAGGGTTAACATACAGAGCATCAAAATTCATGATAAAAGAGCATGTAAGCAGTAGACACATCAATATAATATGTTATAAAACAGAGAGCGACTTAAGCATGAACAGTAGAGAAAGTAGTTTTTCCAAGAGCCCAAGAATAAATGATAATGTAAGCTGTTAGAGAGCTGTGAGAGCAACTCTGAAAAGATAATGAGGATAGGGATGTATGACCAACAGTATAAAATGATAGAAGTATTGGAATCATTCTGCTAGAAATTTCTTTCAGTCAGTTATATCTGAATTTGAGTGATATACAAATCAATAGGGACAACATGACATTAACAACTACTTGTAACCACATACTAATTGCTACTAATGCTCATATTAGAACCAGAAAGCATGTTTAAAACAACGAAGGCAATTTACCTTGGATGCATTGTCAGTGCCAAAAGGAGATCGGAGTTTTCCATAATACTGACAAGATATCTTGAGCAACGACAGAAGCAACCGCAAAATTTCGCCTTTTCTGTAGTCCACCTCAGGAGAATTGCAAGTCACTATCCTCTCATCAATCCACTTGTTCAACTCTTTACTACCAACATTCCCTCCAACCAAGGGACCAGAAAATGACTGTCTGCTCAGTGTATTCAAATATTCTAGAGGACCGCCTGCGCTTGATGGATCAGCTTTCTCAGAGACAACTTCCATAACGTTGAGAACAGATATTGAGCCTCCTTGAGGACCCTTCAAGTAAAACAAAAACAACATTTTAATACCTAATCAATGTGGTAACTTATTCAGTACTTTGCAACTTAAGGGTCCGTTTAATTAGAATGAAAATGATAGAAAATGCAAAAAGAGAAAAAAAAAACTCAAACTTTTCTAGTGTTTCATTAGAATGAAAATAGTAGAAAGTGGTAGACAGCTAAATTTTCGTGTACAACTTATTGAAGCATGGTTGCATAGCTTTCACTTTCTTCCTAATAACACAAGGAATTTTTATTTTCTTGTGAAAGTTGACACTTTTTATGCCACTTCCCATTCTGCCCACTTTCCTATTGTGATATATATAGCATATCAAGGGTAAATTGTAACTACTATAAATATTTCCTTACAAGATTCTTATAAAACTCTCACTTTATCAAACGCACAGAAGAAAATAAAATTTGCACTTTCCGATCTAATCAAAAGTACCCTAAGCTATAAGAGTTCACGAGCTTACCTGGCTCCCATAGGATGAGGCACTGAGAGAACTATCTTTCATGACAATGAGTTTCCCACCAAACCCAAAAGTAACCAACGCATGTGGAGGACGGCCTGCAGATGACCTTCCTGCATTAGGATCAAAAGAAAGTTGATGGCCAGTCTGAAACTGTTGTTGTGAGTTACTAACAAAGCTTTGATTGCCAGAGTAATCTTTTGATACATGCATTTGCTCATACTGGTGCATGCTCGGCTGATTAAGCTGCGGGCTGAAGTTCCAACTAGGAACAACACCTTGATTCATAGGGACTGTTCCCTTCGATTCATAGGGATTCTGTTGACTGACATTGTTGCTCATGGAGTAATTTGAACAATGATCGGACTCCCATTGCTGCTTTCCACTAAAACTCACAGGAGCCTCGCTCTTGCCAATGTGCTCAGGTTGCTGGCACATATTCACACCCTGCTGATTGTAATTGCTTGATGACCCAGTCCAGTTGGACCCCTGGCTTTGTGCACCAAACCCTTGAGACCTATGATTGTCCACTTGCCCATAGTCAACATAACTCTTCTGATTATTTTCTTGGGAAAATGTTCCAGTTGATGCAAAACCAGTTTGATTTTGCAGACCCTGATATTGATTTTGCAGATCCTGAGCTTGATTTGTTGATTGAATGGATGAGATGTAGGTCTCCAGTGATCGCCACTCCTGGGCAATTGTATCGTAATACCAATCAGGGTATTGAGGGTCAAAAACCATGTGTGCTGGGTACCAATTGTTCCCTTGCGAAACCTGATTCCAACTAGACACACTCTCAGCACCACCAGTCTCTTGTGAAGCCTGATCCCAATACGTGACACTCTCAGACGTGCCACTCTCGTGTGACAACTGATTCCAATTAGCAACGTTCCCTTTCGTGCCACTTTCGGTTACAGTACTCACCAAAGACTGAGCTGTATGCTGCAAGTAAGAAGCCTGAGAATTTCCATCAGAAACAGCCCAATTACCGGAGCTCGAGTCAAAGCTCCCTTGTATATTACTCACGGCATCATAACCATCCACCTGGTACCATTGCCCAGTATTCGGGTCATACTTCCACCCCGGATAAAGATCCTCCAAAGATTGACTACTATTTATATCCTGTCCATCTGCACTCTGTCCCATAACTGCAACATTACCTTGATTCTCCAAATATTGACTACCATTTATACCCTGCGCATCTCCACTTTGTCCGATACCTGCCTCATAAGCTTTTACATTCTCTTGATATTCAGCATAGCTGTATTTCTTGTCACCGTACGCAGTTTTAAGTTCTTCATTGCCAGATTTGATCTTTGATTGAGTACCGAAGTCATCCTCCACCTTTGCAAGTGGATCAACTGCACCATCTCCCAATTCGCTGAAAAAATCCGAATACGATCCATACCCATTACTAACATGCTCTCCAGAATCCGCATTAAACGCAGCCCACTGCACCTCCTTAACATCTGAACTGGCAGATCCATAACAGTTTCTAATCGTCGAATCTGAAATCAGCTCCTCCGTCCCTATAGCCACACCATTGGATTCCAACGGTCTATCAAACACAAACGAATCAGAGGAAGCAAGAGAAACCACCTTATTCGTTCCCAAAGCCACACCATCAGATTCAACGCCATTATCGAAAACAAAGGAATTGGATATCGGCAGTACAGAACTGCTAGTGTTACTCTCCTCGACATTCCGATCCAATGACACATCGTTAAGATCTCCGCCAGTCGCTTCTTCCCCCTTTTCTTCACCAATACTTAAATTTGCAAATGCTTTCGCCTCATCTGAATCACTCCCGTCGGCAACCACCGGCGGAGTGAGCTTAAACTCATCATCGTCGTCGTCAACTAATTTGTCAAAGAAATCCTCATCAGTCTGATCCTCCACTTGAAATGGAGGAGTCGAAGCCATCGACCTAATCCTAACCCTAACCCTCTGGATCCTACTTAATTCGCCACAACACCCACAATTTTGAGCTCGTAACGTAAAAAAAACCCGAGATCCAACGAACAAACGAACAGGATCTAAGGTTTTACCAATTCCACAGATTCCAAAAGCATAAATTACACGAACGAAGCTCAAATCTGCAAATATTAGGCCTCAAAACGACGCGCACGCAATGAATCTGTGCATACAACAAGAAACGCAGTAACTTACCGATCGAAACAGCAGTTCGCGAACCGAACCGAGGAGAGAGAGAAGACGCGCCCTGGATTTCGAGAGAAGAGAGAGAGGGAGGTCTCAACTCTGAACAACCCGCCAAGTGGTTTTTATTTTTGTTGCTATATACTGCGTTTTCGGTTTTTAGGAGTACTTTTATTTTACGGCTTTTGGTAAAAAGTTTTTGTCAATATACTTTGGAATAGATTTGGACAAGAAGCCAAGAAAATCTAAAATTTTGTGGGTTAGATCTATTTTTGTGATGTGTGGTAAGTAATTCTCTCATATAATAAATGTAATTATTCATTATTGAAAGAGTTAGATGGGTTATTAATAACATCTGTTATCGTTTAACTAAACAAAAGAAAAGAAAAGAAAAGAAAAGAAAGAAAGGGTTAGATCTAATTATGCGATGTGTGGACTTTTAATTTAACTAGAAGAACAAAGATGTGTGGACTTTTAATTTAACTAGAAGAACAAAAGAAAGGGTTGGATCTAATTATGTGATTTGTGGACTTTTAAATTCATCATTTTTCAATAATTGTTTAGAATATCTAAACACCATCACGTGGTGGGAGGGGAGGGGAGGGGAGGGGTCATGATACTATTTATTTTCTCCGTTTGTTCTTTCTTTTTATTTTGTCTCTCCAGACGACTTGTTGTCTGATCTGAGAGGGTTATGTCTCTCGCTTTGTGAAAGTTGTTAGTTTCGTCTTCAGACAAATTTTCATCAACAGATCGGGTACTTTCAGGCATGATTGCTTTACAATGATATCTATGCCAATAGTATTCTTACCCTACGTGATATCGCTGGCAGGGCAACTCATGGTGGCTTTGAAGATCTGTAGTTTAGGGAGTTCATTGGTGCAACATGCTTGGTTGGAGTCCATCCGATTGTTTGGGTATAATTTGTCTTTTATCTTTAAGTAGAACTAAGTTTCTTCTGATGCTGATTCTAGGTCAGGGCCGGCCCTGAGCTAAGACGAGTAAGACGGCCGACTTAAGCCCGAGATTTTTTTCCAAAATTAAGGTTCCGAATAAGTACATACAAGTATGTAATATGTATTTAATCTATAGCTTATGTAATCAATGAGCTAACTAACCCAGTGGAAAAGCTTAATTTCTCTATCCAATAGGTACAAGGTTGAGTCCTAGGCCTCTCTTTTACTTCTCCATAATAATATTTTTTTCCTCTTCCAAACTCACAGTTCCAAAGGGAATTTTTTTTATTGGTGCAAAAAATAATATGACTAAAAACTAGTTTTATTCGAAATAAAAAAATAAAATATGGGACCAAATAACTATCATTTTAAGGTTTATTTTTTATTTTGTTTTTTTTTAAAGAAAACATAGGGCTCCGTTTCACAAATTCGACTTAGACCCTGAGATCTAGGTATGAATTTTGGAAGTGCCGTTATTTGCGTCAGGCCATATCTGGGTTGTGGTTAAACACATCGATTGCCTTGTGCGTTTCTTGTTCTCTATTAAGATGATTAGTTTGGCTTTGTCCAAGATCTTTGTAATAAATTCTGTTTTTGTAAGGGCCGTTGGACGTTCATTAATATAATCTTCTCATTTCCGTATAAAAAAACACCGGCACGTAATTATCACAGGAGCACCAAATAATTTCTAACCCATTCCTGTGATGTACAGTGTGTGGCGGCACATCTGTTGACTCTTGCATGTGTTTTTGTGGCATTACATGTGCTTGGTTTTCAGCATGATTCACTAAATTGATAGTAGTAATTCAACAAAATTTGCTTGTTTTTGGATTTTTTCTGCCTTTGGTGTATTTTTTGTCTTCATATTCTTCTTGGCAAGATGAAATGGAATTCATCATCAAGATGGATTTGCCCTTACATGGTCAACAAACTCATACTCGTGCTAGGACGAAAAAGTAAACAAATAACCACAAGTTTAATAGAATTTTAGAAAAAGACAAAATACGACAACAAAATATTTATTTAATCCAAAGGAAGCCTAAATACTTACTGTATCATTCTAAGCTCATAAAATCTTAAATTTAATTTGTAGGTGTGCATATGGTTCGAATTGGACCGGTTCTCTAGAAATTCAGTAACTGGACCATTTTGATTAGTTCTAAAAAAATTAAGAAACAAAACCTAACCAATACAAGTGTAGAACCTATTCAGATCCAAACCACAAAGACCGGGCCGGTTTCGGTTTGACCCAATTAGCGTTGGAACACTTTTTCAAACCACATAAACTCAAAAATTTATTTAGAATTTGTAGCACCAAACAACTCATAATATATTAAATTAATGTGTGGTATCAACGCTCAGTGTATCCAACCCGTAGGCTTATAAAAGAGAGGAGCTTGGAAATTTTTGTTTAGTCATTTGCCACATTTTGCCAATTTTACCCTCCAATTGGAATTTGGTCTATTGGTTTTTTTGTAATTTTGCCACAATGCTATGCCCCTTTGGTCTTTTGGCTATGTATGGCTAAATTACGCATTTGAGTCCCTGGAGGTTGTTGCTTTACGGATTTGAGTCCCTAGAGTTTGTTGCTTACGCATTTGAGTCCCTATAGTTTATTGCTTTGCCATTTCTGATCCCCTTTTTAACGGCTAGTGTGAAAGTCTTTGTTTTTGGAATTCGCGTCATGCATGTGACAGATGTCTATAGTTTATCCCAGACTTCTATAACTTAGCTGGTTGCACATCCAAGCATATTTCAGTATGAGTTCTTTTTAACCTCCCTCAAAGCAAAATCTGAATTAAAATACACAGGCATAAAACTCGTGCTAGGCACGAGGCCTTATTTGAGTCCTTGGAGGTTATTGCTTTACGGATTTGAGTCCCTAGAGTTTGTTGCTTACGCATTTGAGTCCCTAGAATTTGTAAGCCAAATTACACACGGGCATCACACTCGTGCAACGCACGAAACCGTTAAACTAGTTCTTAACTAATCTTACTATTTTTCCATAATTCAACTAATTCATCACACGCAATGACCTATAACGTGAGACACAAATGGACTATAAAGGAGATCTCTTTTAACTTGAGTTTCACAAATGGACCTAGAGAGGAGATCTTTTTTAACTTGAGTGCAGATTGGTTTTTAGCACCATTGATCTAAAAAGGGATTCCTCACATTGCTTAGGTCCAAACCTCATATTTCGATCGAATTTTGATGCACTATTTTATGTAAAACTGCTCAAATCAAACTCATCTCAATCAATTTTTTTTAGTGATTCTTCGCTGGGACCCTTAAAAACATATTTTAAACATATTGAACGGTTTGAATCATCAAAATCCAATCAGGAGCTATGAGGTCCGCACCTAAGCAATGTGCGGGATCCTTACCGGATACGGACTATAGTTTTTGGTATTTATGTTCATGTATTGTGGCTTGGCTAGATTATGAATCAATGTTGTAGTATGTCTAGTGTTTTGGCCCTTTTTCTTTAGGAAATCAAGGATATTGTGGTATTTGTTTGGCCTGTCTCACCCCAAATCGACGTCTATGTTCTTTGGGTGGAAAAATTTATAGAAAATTATTATTATTTTTTTGTTATTCGATATATATTAGTAGGGGTTAGCGGGGGAGTTAATGAAAAATGTCTTTATTTGTAGGAGAACCAGGAGATAATCGTTAGGTTCATAGAAAATTATTTCATACTGGTCTGATGATTTACACATAATAATGCTTCATTGGATTCTTAGAAAAAAATGCTCATTGGATTTTAGCAGATCTTGATTTACATCTCCACTTTGATTGATTGAGAAGTGCAATTGATTGAGATTTTGGCAATCTAAAGTACCAATCAACTACAAGTGCAATAAAGGAAATCTCACAAATTTCGATTTAAGCAATCTGACCCAAATTATGTGGGGATATTTTATGACATTACTATATTATAAGTTCCGTTCTAGTCATTAGGACTGGGAAAAAAATCCGCCAACACTCAAAACCAACCCAGTCTGCACTGACCGGCGCAAAAAAATCATGGGTTCAAATTATGGGTGGGTTGGATTAGACGAGTAAAACACATTTCAACGGGTCAATTTAGGGGAGGTAAAATTTCTCTAACCCTCCTCCAATCTGACCCAACCCGCCATATTTACAAATGGGATACTATATCATGCCAATGCTCAACCCTACCCCATTCTATTAGCCCCATCTAAGAGCAAGTGCACCAATTACTAGCAAAAAATGCTCATGAATAGTGCACATTTTCTATTTTACCTACCCATATTTTTTTCCACACTTCACCAATACTCTCTATCTCTATTAAAGAAAGTAATGTGTAGTAGACCCCATAAGAGGGGGGGGGGGGGGGGGGGGGAGAGTATTAAAATAATACTTACCTCCTCAACAATGCCTCGGCACTCTTGCCGAGCCAGAGCTGCCAAAGGCAAAATGCATTTGCTATGCCTAGTCTGGTGCAGTAGAGATTAGGGGACATTGGGAGGTAAAATAGCCAAAGGCAAGGATTTGCCTTGTCTGGTGTACATGCTCTAATTATATGAACATGCCAATGCTAAAGGTAAACCCTAAAATTCTAGGAAGGCGCACAAAAATATGTATGGAACATGATGTCTATGTTTTTGAGTAGATTATTAATGATTTTATGCTATAATGGAAGGATGTTTAAGTTACATACCGATTTGCGTTTAAGTTTAGAATTTTTTTTATGAGCTACTATGAGTCATTGAATTAAGTTTGGAAAAAAAGCATAAATCATAAAGTTATACTGAACCCGCCAAGCCCACCCAACCCACTGACTCAAAGTCGAAAAAAAAAAAATACACCAACCAACCCACGACTCATGGTTTGGTTGCGGGTTAAAATATTAGCAACCCGCTATAAAAACAGGTAGGTTGAAAAATATACCTTCAACTCGTCAAATCCGACCCAAGCCCACTCCTACCAGTTTTGTGGGTTATTTAATCCTGCTAGAACCAAGACTTTCAACTCCTAATCACAAGTCATAGCCCAATGGGGATCTTGGGTGTCTCTGGCCTGCAATCTAAGGTTGGACCTAAATATTCTCACGAGCCCCAAAAGCCTTTCAACGAAATATACTTTGATAAAAAATACCAGGAATTTCTTGGTATTTGTGTAATTCACCGAATTGTTTGGGCAGTTACAATCGTATATTCCCTTAGCTCTTCTTATACAGAAAAGAAAGATTGGATAGAACCAAAAGGCCTAAGTTCGCTTCGATTTGACAGAAAAGAAAGATTCGATAGAACCATAAAAGCCTAAGTTTGCTTTGATTCGATAGGCCGAAGCTCGGCATGTCAAACAAAAAGACCTACTACATATTGTCATTCAAGAGAATTAGAACAAGGGCACTTTCGTAAAAAGATTTCTTCAATTATCGTACTTGCTTGAAACTCACTAACATTTTCATTACCAAATGGTACGTTTTAGAATAAGCCCACAACACAGATTTCAATAGTACAGAAGAAACAACATACATAGATTTCAATACTACAGAGAAGCGCTGCTTCATTGGACGTGGCACACTCGCTCATTGGAAAAAAAAAAAAAAAAACAAAAACAAAAAAACACTCACTCATTGGTATAATGTAAATCAGTTAAAAAAAAAAAAATTGGTATAATGTGAACAAAATATTGTGGGAAAAGATGTTAAAATTTATTGACAACTTTTTGAAAAATATTCTATTGACTGGTATCTAAATTTGGTTTTTTCTGGCAGCAAAACTGTTCTAAACTACTCAACCTCCTGTCCTCCTCACTTTTCATCCTTTCCGAATGAGCTTTATACAAACATCTCTAAATAGGACTTCTTAAGAAAAAAGAAAAGAAAAAAAGATCTCCCCCTTCCCCCTCCTTTCCCCTTCCTCTCAATGTACCTTATCGAGTTTCAATAAATTTCTTCTTTTATTGGGGGAAAAAAAAAGATCTCTAAATAGGATCAACCAGCTATCCGAAGCCCTAACTCAAAACTAGCTCCACATGAAGAGTGCCATCACATTACTGCAAAAACACTTGACATTAGAGGTCTAATTTATGTCATTATGTACACAACTTATTAAACATTTTTACACCAATAAAACCCCATACTACAGTGAATACTTAGTTCAGTGCTTGTTCAAATTTGTCTTCTTTGAGAAATCATATCATGTCATATGAACAGTTCAAAATCGCATTGTTACCCAGAAATAAATACATGGCGATGAAGTACAGATTTACCGACTAAGTAATCATATTAATTTAGGAAATATCAAGACAAGAGAGGCTTTTCGATGCCGGACTCACTTTCTGAGCCCTCTCCATCTTTATCTCCGTCTCCAACTCTAATGGAGAAATCTTCTTTGCGTTTAGCCCATAGAAAGAAGTAGAGGCCGGTGAACATGAGGAACATGCCGGCGACACTGCATTTAGTGTGCAAGTCATAAGATTTTGAAAAGAAATTGTATATCAACATACATGTTTAAGATAAAGGAAACTAAAAAAAGGAGTATTAGAAATTTAGGAGAAAATTTTATGTGCCGGACGGGTACCACTCGGTGCATCCGGACCGTCCAAACCAGATGCACCGACGTGGTGGTACCCATTTGGTATGCAAGTTTTTCTCGAAATTTAGTACCTTCCAAGAGTAATGTACTCTCCAGTGGTGAGGAAAGACATGATGACAGAGAGGACAGTGGCAACAGGACTAAACATGGCCACAAGCACAGGTCCTCTCTTCTTCATTGCCCATCCATTGAAGCTAAAACACCCCCCAGTTACTGTTCCTCCCTGTAACATTTTAAGGTCTTAATATAACATACAAAAACTTGAATTTGGCATTTGAAAAAATGGAGAAACCACTGAAGATTGTCTGCATCAAATCAAGTCAACTTATTGGAAGAGGGGGACAAATACGTGTTACGTACCACTAGAGAATAGCCAATGATTTCTTGAACACTGACAATTGGCCATCCGATATCAAAATGGTGATCTTGAATCAACTCTAGTATTGAAGTTATTATCACTCCAATTAGTGAGGTTATTGCACACAAGGAAATTGGTGCCGGAAAATCACTTAAAGTCGCAGCCTGCAAAATTTCACAATAATCACACGAAGGTAAAAAAGATACCCCCGTTAGAGAAAAAGTAAGAAAAAGACAGATCATCAAGAACAATTTTTTTTTTTTTTTTTGCAAAACTTTAACCTACCGGCACATATACTTAAGTCTCTTTCTATCAATTTGATACTTGCACTTTGAATTGCTAGAACTTTTCCATCGATCGTTCTTTTGTTTTGGTTTTTGATTTGTCCAATTAATGAAAGCCCTTCTCTGTAATCTGTATTTTAATCAAAATTGAGCACATAGCCATCCTCTTTATTCGTTTTCTGTACATCAGGCTAAAATCGTTCTTGTTCCTGAAACTTAGACTAAAATCATGGCATGCATCACTAAATTGACAAAGTAGATAAATAGATGGAAATTTGGGGGCAAAATCGATAAACGAGAAGTGCAGGGGTCAGACAAAATACTGGGTTAATTTCTCATTATTTCTTCAACTTTCAAGTTACCTGCAAGACTATGTTGCTTGATAAAGTGAAGACCGCGGCCAAGAGATACAAGCAGCCAATGATCTTCTGTGTGTCGAACACCTTATCAGCCGCGGGCAGAGATACTAACAGGCTATCTTTGGCCGTCGGATCGTCATGCATGGTGCTCTGCATGAGGCTCATGGTAACAGCTCCAGTGACACACATCAATGTCCCTACTATCTTAACTTGGCTGTACATACAACTCAGTTTCACTTTCTCCAACCTGCATGAAAATTGCAAATTATGCCCTTTGTTCATTATATACCTTCTATTTTTTCTAAGCATAATATAGGCATATCAAGCAATAGACCAATGCCATAACTATTATGTGTAGGGTATTGATGAAAGATGTTGTGTGGAAATTAGAAAATTGGGTAAATTACCAAAACCATCGCTGAGGTTTTTAGAAATTATATAGTGCCCTCCTAAAGTGTGGGAAATTACAAACTACACTCTATCGCAAAACAAATTACCCCTGTCGTATTGTAGCGGTTAGGAGATTTGACAGAATATGTCTAACATCAGCAAATCCTAATTACATTGGACCAAACTGTTATATTTTGTAGCTCGTGAAAAGCTATTTTCACAGCTCTACAGCCTTTCTCAAGCTACAAAAGGACAATTTAATCCATTGTAATTAGGATATGATGAGGTCAGATAGATTCTATCAAATTTCCTAACGGCTACATCACGATTGGGGGTAATTTGTAATGTTCTAAATGTGAGGGGGGCAATTTGTAATTTTTAGAAACCTCAGGTGTTGTTTTGGTAATTTACCCTCGAAAATATAGTTGCATTTTCGTTATGTAGTAGAGGAACTTTGTGTAATGCATTTCCCATTCTTTTCTGGGATTGGGCTGAACTTCCAACATAGTAATAAAGTCAAAATTATTTCACTTTTCTTCTTGCATTTTTTTTATTTTAAAGGCCAATAAAAAAGTTACACACACAACAAATACCACGCAACACCCGCACAACACTCTCACATTGCGTGGGATTTGTTATGTGTAACATTGTTGGAAAGCCAAAGGGAGTGGAAAGCAAAACTGCTACCTAAAAGCTGCGGCAATGACAAAGATGAGTCCTGGAGCTAAATTTGGCATTGCTGTGGCCATGGCTGGTGAGGTTAGCTTAATCCCCTTCAGGAACAAAGATTGGAATAATGTAACTCTGAAAACAAACACCAAAAGCAAAAAGTTATAGATCCTCACTGTGCTTTACCACAATGAATTACCAGTAGTTGAACAAAATGGCATAAATAACACCATTGAAGTACAAAATTGTTGCCGGCTGCCTTGAGTCATTTCATTAAGGAATTGGATCATCTCCGGTTCTTAATTTGGACTAGACGGAACAGTCCAAATCTGAATTGTCCATTGCTGCAGTTAGTGATTCAGATTTGTTTAGAGACTCTTAACTCTTGTAACCGGTAAGACTCTCTAAGCAAATCCAAACTATTGATTATATATGATCCAGATTTGAACTGTCCCGTCTACTCCAAAACCTTGAGCCGGAGAAAATCCGAATCCATACACTAATGCCTAATGCTATGTGTGCTGGAATAAAAGGTAGGCGACAATTAGTACGTGTGGTGGGTGATTCAACTTTGGTGTGGGGTGGGCCAAATAGCTTGTAAAACAAATCTGGTCCACAAGGTTCTTGTGGTTTATGTTGTGTGGACATAGATACTTCTGTTAGATATTTGTGAAGTCTTTTTGCCCAAGATCAAATCAAAATCTTTATTCGGAACTTATGTAAGACAGAAAAAGATTCCCTTGTTCTCATGCATTTGTTTCTTATAAATAAAGCAAATTAATGACTTTCAGAACAAAAATACTAGTATATATTGGAATCTTATTAAAGACACATTGAGCATGTGCTGCTGTACAGCTCAAGTTAGGCGTGGTTTCTGCACCAAATTTTCAGTCACCATTTCGAAAAATGGTGACTGAAAAGTAACTTAGAAGTACTATTTTTTCCCCATAAGCTATCTATTTAATTAGGTAATTGTCTAATAAAATCTCAAACAAGGTCACTTGGGACTTTTGTTTTGTTTTGTTTTTTTGATCAAGAAAAGGGTGGGAGGGGGCAACCAGCGTAGCAACTCTCCCCGGGCGTGACCATAGGGGCTCCCAACCAGTCAGTGGAATGTCCGGTTTGATCGAGCCATAGCTATCACGGACAAGCTGTCACCACGGCACCACCTAGGTACAAGTGAGTATAAGTGTGTACCCCACAATCCCTTACCACTGGCAAGACTCGAAACCGAGTCTCTCCTGGGAATGTGAGGCACCCTGCCCACCAGGCTACCACCATCGGTGGTTGGGTTTATGCCTTGGCAATGGTTTGTGTACCACAATTTTAGTTGGTCTTAGAAGATTAGAGAGTGGTAATTTTCAATTAAATCAGAAATAATAAGATGAGCAATTTGTGAAGAAAATATCATTTTAGACACACAAAATGAAATAGATGTTTTTCGTAGATTAGATTATGGTAAAAGTGAAAAGCAAAAGCATAAAATGACTCTTCCGGATTACTATCTATTTGGTTTTTTCTAAATTATTACTGTATTTTCCTTTGTCGGTAACCAGAAATTGTACTTGACGAACAGGTTAGCACATATCCTCAAAAAACTGAAAAGCTCTAATTACTAATAAATTTTAACAAACACCCATATAATTCTTGATTCTGTAAACATATATTTGTTGAATTAACAACTCCAATCGTAGAAAATATTGTAAAAACAAGAATTGTGAATGAAAGAACATGATTAGATTCGAGCCCATGATTCGCGAACAAAAACCTATCTTCCCCAATCTCTTTTCAAGTACTAATGCAAATTAAAATCAAGAAAATGAAAATGAAAATGAAACGATATCGAAATTGCTTACCCCCCAAGAGAAATCAAAACCATCTGAACCAACAATTTGAGACTCAATTTCTTGGGCCATTTACTCCTGCAAAAAAACACAAACAAATATCATAAAAAAACCCATAACTCACAAGAAATTGAGAGAGAGATATGCATACCTTTCAAAAGCAAAGGAGAGAGGAGAGAGAACAAGGAAGGTGGCAAAGGCAGAGAAGATGATGATGGTAAGAGGATTAAGGCCCAAAGACAAAAGATAACTCAGCAAAACTGAGTTTCCTGCATATACAAATTGCACCACTATCAATCCTCCTATTATTGCTATTTCTTCAAGAACCACCCTTTTCTGATTATTATTTTCCCCTATCATCTCTCCTCCTAATTTTACTCTCCCTCTCTCTCTCAATTTCTCTTTATCATTCGTTTTCTAATTGGGTTTTCATCTCTCTCTCTCTCTCTCGGTTGGTTGTTTGTCTCTTTTTTCCCCTTCGTGGCTCAGCTAACGTTCAAATGCAGCAATGCCTCTCTCTCTCTCTCTCTCTCTCTCTCTATATCTCTACCAGTCTTCTTTATTTTCTTTTCCCTTTTAGTGGGACAGCCGGTCTATCCGTACGCGCGTGAACGCAACGCACACGCACGTATCTTAACTGTTCCATTTTAACAAATCAATAGTTCGGATCTTAATTACTCTTTGAACGGTCAAAGAGAAAATAAAATCCAAACCATTAAAAATACTTTTGGACGGTCAAGATGCACGAACAATGCATCGCACGTAAACGGACTTTCATGCGCGAAGTAATTTTCTTAATGGGATTGTAAAAGTTTTTTTGTCTATATCATTTTGAACGATGCTGACACAAGACTAAGACACAAGCTAGATATAATTGTGTCTCGAGCGGTCCGATGCACGTGGGTCTACATGTATTGAACTATACCGGACATAATTTTATCCGTAGTTGTGTGCGTAGATCAATTTTCACTGTTTTTTTTAATAAAAAAAAGGAAAAAAAAGAAGATTTTGTCTTGTCAATTTTAACCGTTCAATAAATTCATATACATTGGAGAATTGTGGGTGTTTTATTTGTTTATCAAATTTTTGTAATGAGAGGTGAAAGTTAAAGAGATTGTGGGGTCTAAATTCTTCTTTTTCCTGTGTTTTCGAGAAGGATATTTCTCCTTGCTTCTAGGACTAATTTATAGTATCTCTTTGTCCTTGTACATTTAATAATAAATTCGAAGGTAAAGATGGGTTTATAATTTATAAACGCATTTACCACCCAAGGTGTAAGGATTGTCGCAGGATTTTAAAGGGGCTAATTGCTACCCAGTGGGAATTGGGGCAAAAAATTGCCAATTAATGGAACACTTATTAGGAATTAGATATGAATGAGAAGGAAAAAAATAATTGCACATACATGGGATGAGAAATAGAGATGG
>JAXBDA010002636.1:11789-40850 GCA_036023075.1 Gaultheria prostrata | reverse complement strand
CCGCACCCCGGTGGGGGGGTGCAGGCGCTCCGGTGGGGGGGCGCCGACACCTTGGCAGGAGGTGTGCGAGTGGAGGCATCCTAGTTGAGGGGGTGCGATACCCAGGTTTTCTGATCAGCTGCGGAGAGACTAGCTTGCAAGGATACATTCATTCAAGTGATTGTTTGGAGTTGGCAACAGGCGCTCGCTAGTTATGGCGGTTTGGAGGTGGTGACATGGGGATGCTGCCGGGACTGCATTTACCCACTCGGTGTGGAGGGGTGATTTGTTGGGTCCACCCCGTGTGGGCCGGTTGGGCTTAAGGCCCAATGGGAGGGTTTAGGGTTTAATCATGTAACTCTTTAAATACTCGTACTTGTCTTGTTTATTTTGTGTGATCAAAAAGAGAGAGGCAGTGAGTAGGTGAGTGAGATACACGAGAGAACGGTGAGGAAATCATTGTAGTGAGATAAAGAGTGAGTGTGTAATCACAATTATCTCCGGAGTGCAGTGAAATCCCCCTCCCCGTGGAAGTAGGTCCGATTTGGGCGAACCACGTAAATCTGTGTCTATTGTTCTTGCTTGATTTACTGTTTTCGTGCTTGTGGTGTGGCGTTTGGCATAACAAGTGGTATCAGAGCCGATGGCTGACGATCTACGGGCAGACTCTCGGCGCGCCATGAATAGGATTGCATAGTGAACTCCAAGTGATGGAAGCAAAAAAAATCCAGTAGTGCAAGTAATGCGGTGTGCCCGTTGCAAGGTGATGCAAGCGAATGGAACACGTGTTGCACATTGACTCGTCGGGGAGCATGGTGCTAGTGAATTGGCACGTTGGCTCTCAATGGAGAATTTGGTGGATGGATCTGAATCAATGGAGTTGGTTGGGTTGAGAGTGTAGATCAGAATTAAGGGGGAGTTTGGATGCAAAGAAACGGGCAAGGCTCAATGGACGGTTCACACATGAGGGGGAGATTTGTTGGAACATGTGTGAAGGTTAAGTCTCACATTGGAAAAATAGAAAAAATGTTGGACCTTAATATACAATTGGATGACTCACCACTTATAAGGCTTAGCCTTTTAAGTGGATATGGGTCATTGAATGTATATTGGGCCCAATGAATGTGATGGACTCCGTGGATACTCCCCAGAAGTTTGAGCCTTGTGCACGCCGGCGCAGCGGAAGCGATGGCGGGATCGATGCATCGTTCAAACTACCAACAGAAAGAAAATCTGTATTCTGTTAAGCAATCCAAATGTATCTTACTAGATTCTATGTCCTACAATAGTAACATGTGTTCGTGGCAGAAAAAACCAATAATACTACCTCTCCCATGTTCCTTGTTCTTTTTAAAGCAGTGTAGCTTTTTAGAACGAACTAGTATTTTTGCCACGCGCGTTGCACATGGACCATATTTTTATCTTTTTACTAATTATATTCCATGGATTGATTTTGCATTTAAAAGTGTTCACCATCACATGCATTTACATGATACTGGAAATTGTAAGTAATAACTACTCCTAATTTTTACTCCTATTTTCTTAATGAATGAAGAAAATAGAATCACCATTCTCATGCAGAGAATAACAGATATTTTGCTTTAACTTGAAAGTCGGTGGAAAGTCTTGCGGTGTCTAAATGACGTCTCTCTATGTGATCTCTATTTTTCAAAAAGGTTTTCTGGAGGAACATCACACTGCAAAAAAACCTCTACAGTGGTTGTTTCTAAAATTTCTCTACAACTTGAATTGCATCTAGTAGCTGTAGCAAAGAAAAACAAAAACATCAACTTAGAAAAATATGTTGGGCGCCAACCAACCAATGATTCCTGGGTAATAACCTTGACATCTCTATTGGGATTCGACCAGAGGAAATCACATAGTAAACCAGTGTCCGGAACAGCAGTTGGACAGGGTAAGTTTCTAACTTAGTCCAAGTTCCCGAGATCAGGGGAAAGACCACAATGCAAGCAAAATATTCTGTCATCAATGACAACTGCAACGGAAAGGCAATTGAAACAATCAGCGAAGGACGCCCTTTCACATTAAACTGACGCTTGCATTCATCTAAAAATCCATATATACGGTTGATGGAAGCACATTCATGGTTTCCTCTGAGAAGGAAAAAGTTCTAATGATACTTAATCGTATAGGCCAGCAAAAAGCATATTGTCTCTAAACTCTGCTTCCCACAATATACATAGTCATCTTGAAGTAGAAAATTTGGATAAACAGATTTTTTTAGTCCGATCAGTATCAATATTATGGTAAAGAGATTATTCGTCTGATCATGTTTCGGAAAATGGGTCTCATCTTATTTACATGTTCTATCAATATTTTGTTACTGAGAAAAGAAGCTGGTCAACAGGAACAGGGTAAACAAATTTGCATTTTACTTCACCATTGTGGATAGAAGATTGATGACCAACCACGGGCATTTGATTCAAAATGTTTGTCAGCAGCACTGCAGCAGCAGCGAAGCCACAAAATTGATATGTTTTCCCATTAATGCCAATTAAGTGTAAGAATTTGAAAAGACCCTAACATCGTCTCCATACTCTTAAGGATGTGCTTATTCACATGAATAAAGCTGGAATGGAATATTGGAATACTCATTCCAACGTTTGGTCCATCAAAAAGCTGACAGAATGTATTTCGCAAATGGAGTCATTGTCCATATGCCCATCCTCTTAAAGCTATCTATACAGAGCAATGAATCAAAACCAAAACAACAATGTATCCTCATTCTCGGAGAAAAAAATTAATTTAACGTGAAAATCAGAATCTGGGAAAGGAAAAATTTAGTCAAGAGTGAAGTTGAAGAGGTAAAATACTTCGAAATTGATTTGAGACAGGGAAGCTGATGGCCACTGTTGTTCTGGCAGATGAAAATAATCACGATTTACAGCCTCAATAACTACCACAAATTTAAAAGCCACGTGAAAATCTCCCTTCAAGGTCATGTGATAAGATGACGAACTAATGTAGAATGGACTGTTGCTGGTCCTATAATACCCATGAAATGCCTCATCTAATGGCAGAAAACTGTTCCTACATGTAGTCTAGAAAAGACTAAATAGGATTTCAAAGTCGTGGCTGTACTTGAATTCTGAAAATATCATGCACTCATGGAGCTAGACACATATTATTAGCAAGTTCCTGTGAGCCTTCAAACTTACCCCGACTCAGGGTAGGCTACCCCATCAAACAAGCATAGTACATATTAGTTCTACCATTAATGCTTACATAATTCTTTACCAAAAGAAAAATGGAGCAAATCTGTCACCGATGCATAGACCTGTGAAATAACGTAGGAAATATGTTTTCCTCAAGAATGTTAAGATTATTCTTTAGTAGTTTAAAGTTGGACTACCATAGCTTCATCTCGCTCCATTTGGATAAATATGCGTAGCTCTCACCCTTACAATGACATAAACGGCATGGGGGCTAGTGCTTTGCGTTCTTGTTATTGCTCGAACCAGAAGATCCTTTGCATTCAACTTCTACATTGTTGGCCATCAAATTAGCCAAAAGAAGCTAGAATGGGTTAGATACATGTTAAGAATCGAAAGGGAACAATATATGAAAGATAAAATACAGATGAACTAACCCAAAACTATTGTTAATTAGTTGAATGAGGAAACAACCCAAGATGGATGAAACAGAAGATTCAAATGGTTCTACACTTTGACGCTTTCATATGAGTGTGCAAACTACTTATAAGAACACTTGCATCAGAGGAAACTTTCACATTTATAACAACATTAAAATATCTGATAACAAAAGGGTCATGGAAAAGGGGGAAGAAATGCATTTAGGAATATAATGGAAATGATGAATTAATTGTAGCGTTAAAACTGTTCATGAATTAGAGCATTCATAAGCAGTTGTCATGAATTGGATATTCTATAAGGTGTTTTTTTTTTTTTTTTGCTGTCATTGGAACATTGTATGAACACTTAGTAGGCAAAATCACAAGAAATGACTCCATTCATAAGTTTGCAAGGGGATCTGCTGCCTCCATCGTAAAACAACTGGGAAAAAGTAAATTAATGATAGTAAAATTGAACCAAGAAGCAAAAATGGATGCACACTTATCCCTCTAAAACACACCCACTCCCACACTCGCACTTCAACAACCCACACTTATCCCTCTATTTGTATCAGTATTTCCTCTCACTCCTCACCCCTCCATCTTTAAGAACCAACCCAAGATCAGCAACACCACATCTTCTTCATCACTCCGAAGTCATTTGCATAACCTCAAAGTTGAAACTTGAAACTCTTCTATGAAACTTACCACCCAAGATCAGCAACACCACATCTTCTTCATCACTCCGAAGTCATTTGCATAACCTCAAAGTTGAAACTTGAAACTCTTCTATGAAACTTACCATGCCTTCACTTTACTCATCTTTAGTAATCTAATACCCTGCAAAAATCTCTTGAAATATTCTATGGAGTAATCCGTTGGATCATAATTAGTTTTTAACCCATCATCTTCACAATCAAATGGTTTACTTAAATACCAAGGCATTCCTCCACAGCCATATAGACCATAGTCCTGCACATAAACAAGCTTCCCAACACCCCTTTCTCCACATTTCTTCATATGTTAAAAGCCACCAACAGATTAATCCATCTATGGAAGAGGGCACACCCACTCCAAATTCCACCATTGGACGATACTTGATAAAACCCTTCAATAAACTTCACAATACCAAAAAAAAAAAAAAAAGAAGACTTTGGGGTCTTCTGATGTTCCGTACACAGAGGTCTAAGCCAACAGTATCCTCCCCTTGAAGAGCAATGTTTCTTCTTAGTAATTCACAGGCTGAAGGAATCTTTCCTTGCATAGCTTGCCAAATAAAAGCACTTCCACTTTCCAAGGACTCAGATTTCTCCAAACAAAGTTGATAACTTGGTCCAATAAAATTATGACTCGTATATTCCTGGTCCCATTTCCCATACCATAAATGAAAATAATCCCACTTCCATCTCAATTAACAATATTGGGTAACACCAAACTATCTAGCATATTCCCGAGTATCCCCAATAACGCTTCCTCCCAAACATATAAAGACCTTCTAAGTCCGATGTTCCACATTCTTATTTAACTCATAGACATCACAAACCCAAGCTTCTTTCTGAGATGAAATCATGAGGAAAAAAAATGAAAAGACTCATTAGATTCTCGAGGAATGGGGCAAAACAAGCCATGTGAATAACTCATTCAATGCAACATCACCAACCCACACATCATCCCAGAATTTTATTTGCTGACCTAGAGCCAACCTTTACGCAGAAACCTTCTTTCACAAGTTCACTCATGCCAGGATCCCCAATATTGATAAATGAACATATGTCCCCCCATATTTTGGATTTAGCTTGATTTCTATGTAAAGGTTTTATTAGGCAACCAAGCTTCAACATTGTAACCAGTAACCACACTTTGCTTTAATGATCATTCATTTCCAAGTCTCCACCACCATTTGCTCAATAAGGCCTTATTTTGTATATATAATATTTTAGCACCTAAACCAACTTTCCTTCCCTTGCAAACTCTCTCAATTGATCCAATGAAACTTTCTTTTCTCCCCACAAGAACTGCCTTGGAATTTTCTCCAATCTTAGAGCAACAGTATTTGGTACTTTGAAAAGCGATAGGTAGTACAATGGAAAGTTTCTCAAAATTGATTTAATTAACTTAACCTTCCATGTACCCACAAAATATACTCGTAAATTTCTTGGAGGATTCCAACCTAAAACCAATTGGCAATAGGTAGAGTAACCTCTAGAATACATTAATCAAGCTTGGGTGGCCTAGATAGGCGATGTGTGATTTAACACTCTCCCTCACGTGTAGCCCAGATGCACGTGGAGGTACGAATTGAGGAGACCGAAAGATTTGACTCGGGCGATAGAGAATTGACCACATCTGAGGAGCGGTCACCCAAGACCTGGCTCTGATACCATGTTAGATTTCTTGGAGGGTTCCAACCTAAATCCAATTGGCAATAGGTAGAGTAACCTCTAGAATATATTAACCAGGTCTGAGTGGCTTGGATAGGCGATGTGGGATTTAACACTCTCACTCACGTGCAGCCCAGATGCACGTGGAGGTACGAATTGAGGAGACCGAAAGATTTGACTCAAGCGATAGAGATTTGACCACATCGTGAGGTGCGGCCACTCAAGACCTAGCTCTGATACCATGTTAAATTTCTTGAAGGGTTCCAACCTAAAACCAATCAGCAATAGATGGAGTAATCTCTAGAATATATTAATCAGGCTTGGGTGGCCTAGATAGGTGATGTGGGATTTAACATTGCCAATTGGTTTTGAGTTGGATGTTTCCACAAGGTATCAGAGTATGACCCATTCCACTCCACATTAAAAGACAAAAAAATTTACAATCCACACCCCACAACAGACCAGCAAAAAGGCTGCACGATGATAGGACCCAAAAAGTGGCCACACGCGACAGATCTCAAATGCGGCTGCACGTGAGGGGGAATGTTAAGAAATATTGTCCCATATTGCTTAGGAGAGAAATGTGTGATCACTTAACATATGCTGAGACCTCTCAACTCATTGCCAATTGGTTTTGAGTTGGATGTTTCCACACCTTCTCTTCCACAATGAAAGCTTCTTCTTCACCTTGTCCACTATTGATTGCCAAGTCATAATTTCTTGAATTTTCTCCCAAAGGTGATCCCAGGTACTTGATGGGTAGTTTATCCACCTTACATCCAAGGATTCTGGAAGTAGCAGACGGCTGATCCTCGCTCTTCTACCCCCACTCCACAGTATTGGCTTCTAAAAAAGTTGGAAACGTCTTAATATTCTCTTGATGTTGGTGATCTCACTTTCATCACAGTTGCAGGCATCTCCATATGGTGCTCCAGGCCTTTCCTCCACCACACAACCACGTGGGATCAACACACTTAGTCTAGAACCTTGCATGATTATGTGCTGGTGAGGGCCTGGGCACACGTGGCAATGCTCGAGGGGCACTGAGTAACTTTTCAGTCTTTTCATTCAGTGTGTATTTTCTGGAGATTTAGACTTTGCTTTTGGTGGATAATTTTGAAGTTCTATAAACTGTTGTATCGGGCAAGTCGAAGAACTCTTTGGGTCATATTAGACCCAGTGAGGTATCTTTTAGATTCATAGTCAATATTTGGATTAAATTAGCTTTTTGACTTAACTACTAATAATCTTTTGTTGGATCTACTTGTTAACAATGACTCAGTAGTGGTTTCCATCTTGTATAATCTTGATATTTTGGTAGGAGATTCATGCATATTCTGATCCGTCATATTTTTTTTTGGGCAAAATGCACTTTGCCTACCTGTAGTTAGCTTGAGTTGCAGATCACCTACCTCACTTTTAAAAATTAGCGGATGACCTACCTATGGTTTTGGATTAAACTGCAGCTACGTGCCTAAATCGCAAGTGTAGACCCAAAAATTGTATTTCTCCCCAAAACTCAGACACTTTTATTCCCTATATGCCCTCTTCTTTCTTCCTCTTCTTCTTCTCTCTTTCACTCTCTCTCTGCACCCATGGTCAAGGGCATCCCAGCTCTTGCCTTTGTGTTCCTATCGATTAGTAATTGATCGTTCGGATAGGAGCCTTTGAAGGATTGAGCTCAGCTGACAAGTGACAAAGCTTGCCCGTGAGCCCTTGCGATTGGAAGAATCTCCCATGGAGCACGATTGGTTGAGGGTTTCATCTCTGGGCAGCTTCAATCAAGGTTCATCTGCAATGGTTATCTTTCTTTTGGTCAAAACCCTTGTTGTCGGCCTCCTTCCACTGGAAGCCCAAGAGCCTTTCTCCTGCAATTTTTAGCAATAATACAGACGAATTCTCACAAAAAAAGAAAAAAGAAAAACCCTGCAATAGCCTCAACATTCAGCTCAATATTCTTCCTCCACGAACAGTACCAAGCCACAGAACACCACATCCAACAAGCCACTGTACAGTCGATACCCAGATTTTGTTAATTTTTTTTTCTTGCATCTTCTTCCTCTTTTTCAGCTCAGCGCCTCAGCCAAAAAAAAAGGTCCATTGAACAAGATCTCAAAGTCATTTTCCCGCCGCCGACGTCGTTGAAGTCCCTCGCCACCGTTCCAGCGCGCTTGGCGGGTTCTCGCTGGTCAGCTAGGAGGATGATTAGAGTCTGGCGAGTGAGGTTTGTGTTTTTCGATCAACAAGGGGTTCACGCCGGTGGTCTGATGAAATTTACAAACCCAAGTTTTTGGTTCCATTGGGGCAGAAAATGGAAGATGAAAAGAGAGAAATCGAGAGGTTTGTAACTGCACATATATGTATAGTTTGGAGGGATATCCTCTCCTCCCCTAAGTTTTTGGTTACGTATTTTCACATTTAATTTTGAAAAATTATGGAAATTATTACAATATAGATTAGGCTAACAGAATTATTTTTAAAATATACTCCCTCTGTCCCAAATTGGATGTCCATTTTTGAAACCTGGGTCATTTTTCGATTGTTATATCTTTCTATTTATAATGTTTTTCATAATTATGAACACTTTGTATTATAGAACTCGTCGAAAACTATCAAACAAGATCCATATTAGATATTTTTGGAGATTCATATTGAAAGATATAAGCAATTGAAAATGACACGGGTTTAAAAAATGGACATCCAATTTGGGACGGAGGGAGTAATTATTTTTGTTGTCAATTTTCATTTTCTAAAAGCAAGAAGGAGAGTGAGAAGAGAAAGACATATAGAGAACCTTATTTCAATTCAAAGTACAGGGTACTTTTGATTAAAAAATTAAAAGAAGTACAAGGGTAAAAGAGTCATTTTGCCTTTTGCCGTTAACTGAGTCACGATTGCAGTTTAGTCCAAAATCATAGATAAGTCATTCGCTAATTTTTAAAAGTGAGGTAGACGATCTGCAACTCGAGCTAACCACAGGTAGGTAAAGTGCATTTTGCCCTATTTTTTTACTCGGATCAGTAAACTTAGAAATCTTTTTCCTTTGTGAAATCTTAGTGGGGTTTGAATATCCTAAGTCCAATTGTTTTACGCCCACTGAAATCAACTAGCTTTGATTAGTATTGCTTCACCGAGGGATTTATTGGATTCTACTGTATACATTAAAAGATTTGGGAAAGATATTGCATAATTCTTATTACTTGTGATTGAAATCAGTTTCGGTTTGGAAAGGATAGTGCTCCTATAGTCCTATGTGTTTTAAAAGAAACAGATTGTATAGTATTTCTGATTCATTATAATTTTGGATCACTAATTGGTGGTTTATTCTTATTTCAGAAATGGCAAGTGAAAGTGCTTCCGCTACTGCCAAGGGACCACCGCTTTGAACACCGGAGTTAGTAGTGTGGCTGGTGTGACGAGGGTTTTTTGCCGATTTATACCGTTTTTCATTTTAATTTATCAAAATATACCGTTTTTCAAACAAATTTTAAAAATATACTATGCCGCAGACTTGAAGTGCGGCATTACAGCTGGCAACGCCTTCCGCACCACGTGGGCGCCACGTAATGCCGCAGGTCCAAAATGCGGCTTTATATGTCGCAGGTCCAAAGTGCGGCATTATAAACAAACCCTAAAAACATTTCTCTCTCTCTCACCCCACAGCCCTCCTAACCTTCGTCTCTCTCACTGTAGCCCTCATTCGCAAAGCCTCATCTCTCTCATCTCTCCACTCTCCCACCAAATCACCTCTTCTCTCTCCACGTACCATCACGAGCCCCCACCACCACACCAGTCACCAAACTCCATCCTCCTCTCACCCGAGGGTGTATTTGCAGTCTTCTGGTGTAAATGAAACCTATTGCGTAGCCGCCCCAATTGATGAACCTGTTAAGGATTCTTATATGTGTCAATATAGGCAACCATAATACTATGCATACCACATTTTGCTACTGCATTTTGATTTCTAACGTAGATTGAACATTCTAAGCTTTGTTGGCTGCATTTTTTGCAGAGAGGAAAGATGAAGGGTTTGTTTATATTTGCAGTCTTAAGGTTTGTTTATAATGCCGCACTTTGGACCTGCGGCATATAAAGCCGCATTTTGGACCTGCGGCATTACGTAGCGCCCACGTGGCGCGGAAGGCGTTGCCAGCTGTAATGCCACACTTCAGGTCTGCGGCATAGTATATTTTTAAAATTTGTTTAAAAAACGGTATATTTTGGTAAATTGAAACGAAAAACGGTATAAATCGGCAAAAAGTCCGGTGTGACGATGGTTCCGGCAGTGCCAGTACTGGTGCATCATGTGAATCATGGTGAAAAACCGGAGAAGTTCAACGGTATGGACTTCAAAAGGTGGCAACAAAAAATGTTGTTCTATTGACAACTCTGAACCTTGCGAGGTGCTTGAAGGAGGATCCTCCTATTGTCAGTGAGAATGAGCGGGACACTAATGTCTGGATTAAAACGCATGAGTGGACTAACAGGGATTACTTGTGTAGACATCATGTGCTGAATGGTCTGCATGACTCATTGTACGATATGTATAGTGTGCAAAAAACAGCCAAGGCACTGTGAGAGTGTTTGGAAAAGAAGTACAAGACTGAGGACGTCGGGTCAAAGAAGTTCATTGTTGGGCGGTTCTTGGACTTTAAAATGGTTGATTCAAAAACTGTGATGGATCAAATCCAACAGTTCCAACTCATATTACATGAGATAGATGCAGAAGGTATGAATCTGCCTGAAGCTTTCCAAGTGGCTATTATGATCGAAAAGTTGCCCCGTGTTTGGAGAGAGTTTCAGAATTATCTAAAGCACAAACGAAAGGAAATAGGTATTGAAGATCTCCTTCTCAGACTCCGGATTGAGGAGGACAACAAGAAGAAGATGGTGGAAAATTCCTACGAGGCAAAGGCAAATGTGGTGGAACATGGCCAATCTTCCGGTTATAAGAAGAAGTATGCTGAATATCAGTCTAGTAAAGGGTTCAAGCTCGGGCCAAAAGGGGCTATAGCCAAGAAACTGCAGTTTCAAGGCAATTGCTTTAGATGTGACAAGCTTGGACACCGAGCAGCTGACTGCAAAGCCAAACTAAAGCCGTAAAAGAAGAAGGAACTTCAAGCCAACATGGTTGAGCAGGAGTCTCACGAGAAGGGACGATTCTGATTCGCACTTTACAGCAGTTGTATCTGAGGTGAATCTGGTGGGTTCAAAAGGAGTGGTGGGTGGACACTGGTGCTACACGTCATATCTGCTCCGACCAGAAGTTGTTCACGACCTTTCAAGCAGCATTTATGGGTCAAACCCAAAGTCCACATAGAGCACACGCTCTCTCATCCGAAAAATTGGGTACCCCCAATGGGCCACTTTAGAGACAATTTCTCATTCATTTCTAAATAAATTTTGTTCGTTATTTCGATGGTTTAAACCCACTCGGACCAACCTCAAAAGGTTATTGCTTTATTTTTAGCTCAAAGTGCCAAAATTATTATGAACAAAATGCCCCCATTTCCAATAATCTCCCACATGAATGAAATTGGCAGAATAAAGACACGAAACAACGTTGACGCCAAATGACATTTGACTCGGAGAGAGAGTACAACGGATAATTCCCGTATAAGGATAGGTAACTTTTGACTTTGAACCTTCCCTTGTGAAATGTTGGTGCAAAAATCGTTTCACCGATGGATCGAAGTGGATAAATATGGAGTGAATCAATGGTTGCTTCCAGGCGCGTTACAATGTCGCTGTCCTTAGGACGATATTTGCCCCCACCAATTTGAGTGAATTTGGTGTGCACCGAGTTACTGGCGAATTCGCCTCCAAGATACAATGAAACTCAGTCCCGATTGGCTGTTTGTTCAACTGCGTCATGCACAGACGAAGAAAAACCAGAACACCTTTGGATTTTACGAGCTCGGTAAAAAAATATGTAGGAGATAATTCTAAAGAGAAACAACTAGAATCATAATAATTTTTCTGTCTTAGAAATTGGTGAAACCGCTAGCCTTTATATATGCATAGACTTGTGACCATTAACCAATGGTCACATCTTTACATTCAAACCATTGTGACCGTTCACAAATAGTTATATCTATTCGTTTAAACCCAACGGTCACATCCATTTAATCCAATAGTCATGTCTATTCATTTATCCTGAGTAGACACACCTATTGGTTTAAACCATTTAAATTCAATGGTTGCGTCTATTCATTTATCCCGAACAGACACGCCAAAAAACCGTTCACCAATAATTATATTTAATATGCATTAAATATTTAGGAAATGTTCCAACATGAAAGTCTATCGAGTTTATTGGCTGATCAGTGAACGCGAGTTCATGGCTGATCAGTGAACGCAATGTCTTGAACTGATCTACCGTTTGTGTAAACTAAGACAACAAACATCACATGGAAACTTTTCCAAGACAAAGTTTAGTTCTCATTATTGTGCTCGTTTCGGCCCTGAAGCACCTGCTTGGTTTCAGTGAGTGTTTTTAGAGAATTTTGCCTCAAATTCTCATAGAAGCGGCCCCATTTCTTACTCACATAGGTGACCTCTTAAATAAGAGTATCCTGCTTTACCTTGCTTAGAATCTCAAAATTTCTAACACATAAGAGTCATTAAAAGGTATGTTTAACCTCTAAGTAAGCTACGGCGGTTTTGAATCGAGAATTCAATGTGGAAATTGAATTGCCGATTCTAATATGCCACGGTAGTTTTTGAATTGGGAATTCAATCTTGGAATTGAAGTGCAGCTTCAAAACATTGGCTGTTAGAAATTCATTCTTTATACTATTCATTTGCTGTTACAAAATAAATTCAATTTTGTATTAATTTCGATATTGAATTTTGAGGCTCCCCATGAACACTATATATTGGCTTCTCCTCTCCATGTTTCAAACACCGAAAATCAACACTCTCTTCCTTTACAATCGAGTTTTTGTTCTGTATGAGAGAGTACAACATAATTTAGTTCACAGAGCAATTCAGGTGAGGTGCAGCCGCAATTGTGCAACCATTTTATCTTGGGAAGCAGACACCCATTACGCTTCCATCCGGTGAGATGACGTATTTTGCTTTAAAGCGACCGTGTGATACACGGGATTCGGTTTGGTTTTTCTTTATAAATTACTATTCGTGTTCTTGTTTACTTGCATAATCAGTACTTTCAATTCCGTATTCTATTTTTTGTATTTTTTATTTTGTATTTGTATTTTGTAATTTTTTTATTCCGTATTCGTGTTCTTGTTTACTTGCATAATCAGTACTTTGATTTCTATGTTTTTCCACAATATTTATTCCTACAAATAGAATTATCCTTTTGGACAGCTGTACTTGTACCTCATACCTCGGTCACTTTTAATATTCCACCTGCACTCAGCAACTTCCTATCCTTAGTCACATATTCCCTCACTTTGGCCTTCGTTTGCACTCTTAAGCCTCGAATGTTCTTGTAAAGACGCTTTCGCGCATACCCATTAGGTGACTTAATTCCGATCTCTTTTCTCGCTTAAATCATACTCCACTCAATATGCTGTTCTTAGCTCTCTCTCTCTCTCTCTCTCTCTCTCTCTCTCTTAACAATCAGAGAAAATCATCTCTCTCCATTGTTTTCTACAGAGTTGTGGGAGATCAATGACGGAACCACTACGGTGCTATAGGGGGCCAAGGCCTCCCCCTCTTTCAAGTTCCCAAGACATGCCAAGCAATTTTTTTTTTTAGTATTAAATGTTTATAAGATAGGCCTCCCCCAATAAAGAAAAGGAGTTGAAATATAGAACTATCACTCACGGTTTTAGTAAAATAAAATACTCCCTCTGTTTCGAATTTCTTATCTATTTACATGTGTGCATGCCGTTTTTCAATTGCTTATCTTTTCATTTATAATATTTTTTACAATTTTAAAAACTTTTTTTAATAGAACTCATCAAAAACTATCAAACATGATTAATATTGAATATATATAACATTAAACATTTGAAAACATAAACAATTTTTTGAGGTATCGTCAATAATGAAAGTGGACAGGAAATATAGGACGGCGGGAGTTAAAAGATAAATCATACGTGGTTGAGGTAATGCATTATGATACTTTTAGTTTTTTCATCTTTAGTTATTTTTGGTTTGTTTCAGCTCTATGTTTCTATTGTACATATTTTCCGTTGGTTTGCCGCTGCTGTTTGATGTTGTTTCTCCCGTTGTTTTTGTTGCTTTTTGGGTTATGTTTATGCTCCTATTTGTTGCTTTGGTTCTGTTTTGGTATTTTCTCTCGAAGTTTCGTTTTGTACCTTCTATTTTTGCTATAATTTATCTTCTATTTGTCTATCAAAAAAATATCTCGACTCTGTGTTTTTTTGTGGGAATTATTTGGACATTTCAAAGTATAAATTATTAAATCTTGAAATTTTAAAATCTCGTTGGTCGTGCGGCCCCCTCGTACTTGAAATCCTAGTTCTGTCCCTGTGGGAGATGGACACGCGTCTAGGGACTGTTGGAACATTTCCAAAAATTTTAACGAATATTAAATGGTATTATTGGTGAACAGTTTTAATCCAAAAGGTGTGTCTATTCAGGTTAAATGAATAGACATGACTATACTAAAAGGTACGACTATTCGGGATAAATGAATCGACGCGACCATTGGATTTAAATGGTTTAAACCAAATGGTGTGTCTATTCGGAATAAATGAATAGACATGACTATTGGATTTAAATGATGTGACCGTTGGGTTTAAATGAATAGGTATAACTAGTTGTGAATAGTCACAATGGTTTGAATGTAAAGATGTGACCATTGGTGAATGGTCACAAGTCTATGCATATATAAAGGCTAGCGATTTCACCAATTTCCAAGACAGAAAAAATTATTATAATTCTAGTTGCTGTTTCTCTCTAAAATTACGGGCCTATAAAATCCAAAGGTGTTCTGGTTCTTCTTCGTTTGTACATGAAGCAATTGAATAAATAGTCAATCGGGACTGAGCTTCATTGTATCTTGGAGTCGAATTTGCTAGCAATCCGGTGCACACCAAATTCACTCAAATTGGTAGGGGCGAATATCGTCTAAGGAAAGCGACTTTGTAACGCGCGCCTTGAAACAACAATTGATTTACTCCATTATTATGCACTTCCATCGTGTATACGATTTTTGCACCAATAAGGACCCATTTTGATTGGATTGGAACTTATGCACGCAAGGAAACGAGTAAACAATAGTGCATCGTACGAACTCCCAACAGTTTCAAAATTGCACGAGTATTTCCTAGTGGACTCTTTTGTTTTGGTTTTGTTTTTTTTTTTTTTAATGCCGAAGGAACAGCCCTAGTGAACTCTTTTGTTGTTAGAGGAAATCAAAGATACATATATATGCACTATACATTGTTGGAGATTTGCATTGAATTCAAGACGTTCAAAGAAAGTACAAAATTTGGTGGCAGTATCTCTGATCTGGACCAGAGAAGCTACAATCGGACTAACGGGTCTTTTTTGTTCTTGAAGGTTGCAGGTTGCGGCTACGCGTTTTTAGTAGCCCCTGGATTCACACATTATAAAGTTGACCTAATTTTTATACGTACTTTCTTACAAATGGAGGCTTTGGGAGCTTCTAGGGTTTTACTCCGTATCTTTTTAAAGGTTCAGATTTTGACAGTGGTGATGGTGACAAATCAGATTGATTGGCTTATAGGTCTCATTGCTATAGGTGTTCATAATATGTTTAATCACTGTTAGTTTTCTTTTGTGCATAGGAGTGTGAATGGGGTGATCCACTATTCGGCTAGGTGAGGTCATTATGGTTTGGTGACTGTACCTAGGAAGGTTAACCTCCTTTGTAACTTGCTAATCCTTTGATTAAGAACGATGCTACTTTTATGTGATTATCTGGTACACCTTTGCTTCATATTAATGAAGCTATTTCCATTTTGGAAGAAGAAAAAAACAATTACCTATGGTACAAAAGAAAAACTCAAGGCATACCAGTTATGAGAAAAGTGGATTAAATGCCGGTGTAGCCCATCTGTTTGTACTCATTGCCTTTCAAAGGGAAAGTCTACGGTTTGAGTTTATAAAGAGACATCAAACCCCTATAGTTGTTAACCCACAAACTTTTCGACTAAACTCTTGCTGATTTATATAGTATGACCAAAAAATGGTTGTGAATTTTACCACCCCTGTTTCTAGTAAACTTTCATCAGTTTTCGCCCTCTCTTTATCTTCCTGTGAGGAAAATTACATACTAATCAAATAGGATTTGACCAAGATTTACATGAATCATGTATAACTATAACTAATACGTGTACGACACATCAATAGGAATATCCTAAAAAAAAAAAAGAACAAGCAAAGAGCTCTTGAATACCCCACAGTGCATCCCGGAATCGAGTCTCATTACCCCCTCCCCATGTAATAGATTAGAAATGACGAATGACAAAAAAATACACTACAACAAAATTGTGGTATGGCGAGGAAAAAAATTCATCGCTAGAGCGGCAATTTTTCCTCACCTAAGGTATTAGCGAGGAAATATTTCCTCGCCCACTTTCCTCGCCTATACTGCATCGCAAAAGGTTTTTGCGAGGAAAAATCATTTTCCTCGCCAATTGTAGACAATTAGCGACAAAAAATTTCCTCGCCATTTCTAATACCAAGTGTGATGACCCGCACTAGTTGACCTGCTAACTCTTAGCCTAATCACGTAGTTCAAAAAAGTTAACCTCAAGTTATATAGTAGCATGGTGAGTCAAACCTTATATATTAGTATTTCGTACTTCTATAGCTACCCAATGTGGGAGGGATGTCACAGTTTAAAACAAATGTTTACCCTGAAACAAAAACCATCTAGAATGACGACACACGCGTATGTATATTCTGGACTATCGTTGTACCCATTTGATGCACGGAAAAAAAAATCACATTGGTATTTTTTTGCGGCAGTCATGAATTGAACGTGGACAATACTAGTTGATAAAAGAGACAATTGTCCAAAAGGACAAGTTTGGGTGTTTAAAGAGTGTTTAGCCCAGTTTAACTTATTTTAAGGTCTCCAATACATTGATGGAAAATTTTTGAGGGCTCAAGGACAACATTATACAAAGGGTAAATCACACTGACCTCCCTTGAGGTTTCTGACTTGTACACTGACCACCCCTACTTTATCTGAAATAGCACTGGCCTCCCCTAAGTTTTATATTTTAGTATCAAAAACACCTTTCTGTTACTTGGCCGTCAGTGACAGTAACGGGAACTGATGAGGTAAGCCATTAACCTTTGTTAAATTCCCAAAATAGCCCTTGACACTAGTTACAATCCAAATGGAAAAGGCTCTCTTCTTTTTCTAAATACTCCATGATCATGCATGAATAGTTATTGGTGGGCAATTTCTATCAAGAAAAATGAAATGAACATAACAAAACATGGGAATGCTACCAGCAATTTGCCATTGTGTGCATCACAACACCACAAATTTCCATTCCATATATCATCCATAAGCTTAAGTACATATAAACTAAACAACATAAAAACAAAAGATTACAAAGCTTCCAAACTTCAAACTAGAGGAGTCCACATTACAAAAGTAACAAAAGATACATGAGCTCCTGAACTTGCCAGATGATACACACAAAAAAAAGGCCATTTTCAAAGTTCCAAAGTCAAACTTGCTAAAAAAAAAAAAAGGTCATTGCCATATGTGCACATATAACCAAAAAAAGGGTCAGTATTAACATCCTATCCAACCCCTACCATTTGTGCATGTGATCCAAAAGTTTTAAAGTCAAACTTATCCCACCCGTACCACCTAAACTATGAACCAGAGGTACCCATCAACAAAATAACAAAAGAATGAGCACCTGTGGTTGGCATATTTGCATATTAACCAAAAAAGAGAGGCTATTTTCAACATCCTTGCCACTTTAACTGTTTGTGCATGTGACCCAAAAATCCCAAACTAGACATCCCAAAAAGTATCCCCACATACCCACAGTGCAGCATATGGCATGTGTAAGAAGCCCATTGCCTGCAACAACAAAAAAAACTAACTTGGCCACAAAAAACCAAAAGTATCTGCTGCTTGTTTGACTAACCAGAAAATATAGATGTGGAGTGAGCATGACTAGGTCCCATTAACAAAAAACCAACATCAACAAAAAATACCCAAAGCAAAAGTGTCTGGTGCGTGCCCAACCAACCAAAAAGATAGATGTGGTATGAGCATGACTAGGTTACCCATAGAAAAGAAAGAAAAAAAACCCACAGCTGCAGGTAAAAAAAACCCAATGCAGCAGGTAAAAAAACCCACAGTAGCAGGTCATCAAAATGTTCACTTCATTTGTCTTGTGCATAAATCCTCTTGTCTCCCCCTTCTAACAACACCAGATACCACCAAAAAATAAAAAAAGGCCATCTGCATCAAAAGTATAATAATAGTGTTAGCCCACTATTTATGCTAACCACATTACTATGCTATATATGACAAAACAACCTGGGTACCTGGTGCAAACTTGATCTCAGGTAGGGTCACCAAGTCTGGAGCTCTGTCCAGAAGGCATTTCTCTCTGTAATATGTGGAAACAATTATAAGTAAATAAAATTGATCTCAATAGTAACAAAAAGTCACCAAAATTGGACCATACCTCAAAGAGATTCCCATTCCTACCCCTGCCTCTTCCCCTACTCCTACCCCTCCCGCTCCCTCCACTTAAACCCCTGCCTCTCCCTCCCCTTGAACCCATACCCCTTCCTTTGCCTCTTCCAACCTATACAAGGGAAATAAGGGCATGAAAAAATATTACATACAAATGAAATTATGATTGTTTTTTAGAGTAAGGCCTTAGGATTGCTTACCCTAACAGAACTTGTTGCAACTTGACTGCTACCTAAAGCAATTGCATCACCTGTGATGGTGATGGTTTGAGAGAATGTACCTCTTGGTGAAAAAACTGAACCAACTGGTGTTGGTTGACCCCCTTGTGGAAAACAAAACACACAAGCATTGATACACAAACCTAAAGATAACTTAGCATAGAAGCCAAAATATCCAAAAAACAGTTCACTAAAATTAATGTACCTGTGGTGGTTGTGTAGTTTTTCTTCTTACAGGAGCTTTTTGGCATGTTCTCTTGTTGTGTCCAAATTCTTTACAAGTAGAGCATTTCAGAGTGTTAGCCCTTCTCACATTACTGGTTCCAGCTTCTGGTTCTCTTGTTTCTCTCCTCCTATTCTTCCTTGGTCTCCCAGACAATCTTTTAAGAGGTGGAGGTTGAACTATGTCCCCACCAACAAACTCCCACAACCTCTGGTCAGGAATAGGGTGAATCATGCCTCCATATGCCCTCAAGTAGGTTGCTTTAGAAAATGAATCGTCACAGTACTCTTCTAGATTCCCCCTCTTGTGTGTCACATCAGATGCTGCATGCCTACAAGGAATTCCAGAAATTTGCCATTCTCTACATGTGCACCTATGACTAGCTAGGTTGACTGTGTTTGAAACCCCCTCTTCCATTTCCAGAACTTCATATTCATCATTTCCAGCAAACAATAGAGTGGACTTTCTTCCATCTACCTTAGCTCTAGCCAACCTTTTCATCACATTGTCACCAACATGGGATAACATGGGATGTTTGAGTTACCCCCTTTTCATATCTCTTTTGTATCCTAGTCATCAACTTTGTCCTAATACCCTCTAACATTGACAGCACAGGTTTGAACCTCAGAGGACCCACCCAATGGTTGAATGACTCTGCTAGATTGTTTGTGATATGATCATTTTTAACCCTCTCATCGAATGCATGCCTAGACCAACTAGAGGGGGTGAGGTCTGATAGCCATTTGTGAGCTTCTGTTGACACACTTTTCACCCTCTTCATTGCCTCATTAAACTCTACCAAGCTATAAGCTCTTGCCGCTTGCCAAAAATATTTTCTCAGCAACAATGCAGGAAACTGTTTTTTTAAGTTTGCAAACAAATGCCGACAACACAGACGATGGGATGCTTCAGGTACAAGGCTTTGTATAACCTTGTCTAAACCCTATTAACATTGACAAACAAAGAAAAAAAAAGAGTGAGCATGCAATTATTAAAAACAACTGCAGCATATTTAAAAAAAAAAAAAACAGGTGCAAATTATTAAATGACTGAAACAATAAAGTCAACCAAATGTGATATAGATTACCTTTTGTTGGTCAGACATGAATGTCCAAGCTCTTGAATGTGAACCACCTCCAATTATTGTGTGCAAATGATCAAGGAAGAAGCTCCAACTATCTTTGTTTTCACATTCTACCACGCCGACAACAATTGGGAACAACCCATTGTTCCCATCCAATGCTATTGCACATAAGAGCACACCACGATATGGCCCTTTCAAGTGGCATCCATCAATGCCAATAAAAGGCCTACAACTTTCCATAAATCCAGACCTCATTGCTTCAAATGCTATGAATATCCTTTTAAATATAGGGTTAGAGAAGGGAGTTACCCTATGACACTCTATTTTCACTAGACTTTCAGGGTTGCTCTTTCTTACTTCAACTGCATATGTAGGGAGTAATGGATACGACTGACAGTGGCTACCCTCAATTTCTTCTAATGTTTTTCTTTTGGCCCTATACAGCTTGATTCTTGAAGCCTCCAAACCATACTTATGGTGCAACTCAACCTGCATTGCATCTAATGTCATTTTGGATTAGCCCTCAATGAAACAGCTAATTTTTTTGCAATCCAGGTGGAGTTAGCCTCCACACTTTTACTTCCACTAAGACAAGTATGTTCTCCCTTGTATGACTTTATCATATAGGTAACCCCATCAGGAAGTGGAGAAGCATGAACTCTCCAATTGCAATCAGGTGCATCACATTCACACGTGACTCTTGATTTCTCATTTTTTAGCCTAACAAATTGTGCACCCTTCTTGAATGGTATAGTCCCTAAGTGCTTCCCTAAACTTGTCCACATTTTCAAACAACAATCCCTTTGCAAGCTTGATCTTACCCTGCTCACCTACATGGAATTCTACTCCATATTTACTTGGATCAAAGGCCTTAGTTGTAGGACCAAAAGTACCCAAGTCATCATCAGAGCTGGAGGTATCCCCAACATCATCCTCAGATTGATAATCAGACATTTCATCACTACCACCATCTACTTCACTATCAATTTCATTATCAAAGTTATAGATAGGATCATCACTGTCATCACTCCACTCAAACTCCTCTTCACTAAGGTCAACTGCGTTCTCCTCAAAATCATCATCCGTAGAACTAATAGGTTCAACATGTAAAACCTCATCAACTGTTGGAATTACATTGGAAGGACCTGCATCTAAAGGATTTGTACGGAATGCAGTAATTGGTGGACCTAGAACATCATTCAACTCTACATATAAGTCAATTTGACATGTATGAGCAAACAATTTGAACATTTCAAAGACATCTAGGTCACACCCCACTACCATTTTCTCCAAGGTCCCAGGTACTTGACAGTAAAGTGTAATAGATGCACCCCTATTTGGTGTTAATTAACTCAAGGGACCTTTGATAACATTGTCTAACAAATCCATATAAGAGTATCTGTTAGGATCAATTTTTTTTATCTTACTCGTCCTCCCACAAAAGTGAACATCAACATCAAAGTAAAGTGCTTCAGCCATGGCTGCACTGTACAAAAAAAAAAAAAAAATCGATGTAAGAAACACATGCAACCCATGTTTATAGTAAAAACTGAAGCCAATTTTCGAATGAGATTAAAGCCCCAAATTTGACGAACACTTAGATATATATGTTTTGCCGTTCAAAAAAAATTTAGACATACGTTTTACCAAAAAAAAAAAAAACCCTAAAAGCCTATTGGAATTGACTAAGACAATAACTATAATTCCAATTGAAAATCGATTAAGAACCAGATTCATACCAAGAGCGTGTCAATCACGAGCCAATAACACTCTACTTTTCCTCTTCTTTGTTGAAATAGACTAAGAACCAGAGAATGAAGCTTTTTTTCTTTGATTCATGAGTACCCTTGATTCATTCAGTGTCTTTGAGTAACTGCCATGAAAACCCCAACTCCTCCTTTTATAATCCCTTCCCTGTATGGATTTGGCGGGCAATTAACCCTTCTCACTCTCACAGATTTGGCGCGAATTTTCCTTTCGCTTTTCGCGCCATCTCGAGAAGTACAGTACGTACACCAGTGGCAGTGACGCTGCGGGAGGAGTACCACACATATCTCTTCTCGTTTCTCACCCCTCTCACCCTTTCAGTACATCTGGTTTGGTATTCTCCCCAAAGAAACGTAACTAGAGGAAGAAAAGGTAAGTCTGGTGTAAAGAGCAGTGCCAAATTCTTAGACTGCCCCTCTCCGTTAACGCCGTTTGGGGGAGACATTTGACAGGGGAGGCCAGTGCTATTTCAGATAAAGTGGGGGTGGTCAGTGTACAAGTCAGAAACCTCAGAGGAGGTCAGTGTAATTTACCCACCCTTATACAAAAATACCCTTAATGAACTCTTCCCATGCCTCCTTTATGCACTGCTATAAATAAAAATATGCCCGACACTTGTCCAGGCGCCTAGTCCCATCTGACAGCCATCCCATCACTTTCAATTCTCTCCCTCCTCTCTCATCTCTCATTAATTGATGGCAGTCACTTTCAATTCTTTCTCTACTCTTTTTCCTCTCACATTGCGTGTATAAGAAAAGTACTTTTTGGAGATATGTTTGTGTATAACATGGGGTACCTTTTTACATTGCTTCTAATTTTTTATTGTCTTTTAGTACTATGGAGCACAGATTTTTTTGGAACTACGTACCCAATCTTCGAGTACACTGGAATAGACATTCTTTGTTTGTCCACTTCTTTTCTGCAAGTATTGAACAAAGGGTCTTGCTAACGTGTGCGGGCACACGTTAAGCACACAAACAAACAAATAAAACACACATTCCAATACACCTTTTACACTTTTCAATACACTTTCACATATTCCTATACACTTTTCTCACATTTCAATCTTAACGTGTGCCCAATGGGCACACGTTAGCATATTCCTTGAACAAAACATTGTTGAATTGGAACAATTGTGTGGGAATTTCTCTCAAACCCAACAAAACTATTTATTCAAAAAAAAATTGCATTTGTTAATTTTACGTTGATTTTGGTGGATTATTGGTTTGTCTCGACGAGAGGAGTCTAAAATAATAAAAAATTATTAACTACATAAAATTTGTGTGAATAAAGATAAAAAAATAATTGAATAATCCACAAAAAAATTATACTTTATTTTTGCCTTTAGTGAACCTTTTTTTAAAAAAAATTCTTCTTTTTTCAAAAAAAAGTTCTTATAAACTCGTTATTTTTTGCGTGCAAAATGCACCCACTCCCAAAAGGAGCAAGCAATTTGGGACGGAGGGAGTATCCGATTGAAAATGAGATATGTTTGGAATATGCAAAGTACTCCCTCTATCCCTTTTATAGTGTTTAACTTTCCATTTTGGGCTGTCCCTTAATAAGTGTATGTTTTGAAAAGTTAGTGGGTATTATTATATGGATAAGGTAAGTAGTGGAAAGTAGATGTAAAAGTTGATGTGAGAGAAAATAAGTTGGAATTCCCAAGCAACACACTTAAAAGGGACGGAGGGAGTACTAATTACCATGTTAATTTTACTGGTATGATAAAGAGTAAAAATGTAGACATATTTGGTAATCTGTTTCTGTTTATACAGAAGCCAGATTACAACAGACTACCCTATATGTCTGCACATATTTGGTAATCTGTTACAGATCTACACATATTTGGTAATCTGTTGCTGTTATTGACACGAAACAGAGGTCATGCTGGCATGATACAGAGTACAGATGTACACATATTTGGTAATCTGTTATTGTTATTGTCATGAAACAGAGGCCAGATTACAACAGACTACGATAGCTGTCTCATTTACTGGCATGATACAGAGTGCAAATATACACATATTTGGTAATCTATTGTTATTTGCATGAAACAAATGTCAGATTGCAACAGACTACCATATATGTTTGCTTTGCTGGCATGATATAGAGTATAGATATACACATATTTGGTAATCTGTTGCTGTTATTTATTAAAAATAAATTGAAGAATTAAAATCGAAGAAGTTCAAGTTTTTACATTTCAAAAAATCTAAAAAAAAAAAAGGAAGTGCCAAATTTTATTTTTAAAATTTTTATAACGGGTATTTATTCTGGAACAATTAAAAAAAGAAAGAATGAGCAATTTTAGGACAGAAAAAATATTTTGTGTTAATCGAGGAAAAAAGTACGAAAAAGACACATTTTATGTTAACAGATAACGTTATCTGCGCAACCAGGTCTGAAAAAAATAAAAAATTCATTTTCTGTGTTAGCCAAACAAGGCCCTTCCCGGAGGGTCAACAGATAACGTTATCTGCGCCATCAGATTTAAAAAAAAAATGAAAAATTCAATATTTGTGTTAGCCAAACAAGGCCCTTGCAGGGTATTTTTGTCACATATTGCCCAAATGTCCTTTTGGCATTATGGGAAATGTTGATGTCCTAATTCCATGAATAACTACTATACTATGTCATCCTCGAAAAAACTCTCTTGATAAAAAGCCATATTGGTATTTTTTTCAGTCTCGTGTATCGAACGAACAGAACTCTTTCCTTTTCCCCCTCCCCTCTCTCTTAATTTCAAAAAATTTAAAAAGACAAAACTAAAGAAAATTAGGATTTGGAATTCGGAGAGTTTTGTAGACAAATCACATTTTTATAGGGTATGGATTGATTGATGACTGATTGATTGATTGATGAAATATGAATTCTTCCACCGGAAGCCCATTGAATTTACAATAAAGACGAAAAAAAAAGAAGACAAAAAGACACACCAATGCACATTTTACAATTTTCAATATATTTTGAACAACTTTTATATACTTTTTACACATTTCGATACACTTTTTAAATCTTAACATGAGCCCACTGAGCATTCTTTAGCATTTTCAATGAAAGATACTATTCTTCTATTCTATTTTATTTGCTTCAGTTTGAAAAGTTATAAAAAAATGTGCAGATTTTCATAAACTAATTCTTATTAATGTAGGAAAAATATATATCGATGAATGGCCTTACAGCGACTTCAAAAAAAATTTGGTGCAGTTCAATCCTAACTGTTCATTTTGATAATTAATGATTTAGATTGCATAAATATTTTGTAAATCTAGACTACGAAAAGCATTTTTGAACGGTTGAAACTACGTACGCAATCTTATGCATAAACGACAAGCTAGCCGGAGTCTTGTAGTAAACTCTTCCTCGTTCTTTGCCCTTTTATTAGAAATCTTCATGTAGCAAATAAATACGAATTTACCAACGTAGGAGATATAGATGAATCTTGAATATCCCTGGCATCGGATCCTTTTAGATTTGGAAAGCAATAGATTTAGTCCAAGTTTTGAACTACACTAGATAAAACAAGTCCAAGTTGGACCGTCCATTATAATAATTCCTCCACTTTTCCCCGTTGCCCTATTTATTATATAGACATAAAATTTGAGAATATCTCTTGGACAGAGATATTTTTACTAAAGTATATGTGCAATTAAAATATTTTTATTCCAGAAAAATGGTTTAAAATAGATGTTTAGTTTGTGTGCGAAAAATTATCTAGAATTTTCAGGTCACTATTTTAATGATGATATTTTTTGGTTATATTTTCGAATGATTATTCAGGGCTCTTGAAGCACCAGCTCATGATGTTTTAGAAGCCTTCTCTATCACACATTGTTCTGAGAGGCACACACGTTCTGTAAGTAACCCACGCCAATATATGGTGGAGAAGGTCCAACATGGCAGTGTTCCATAAGCAACTACTCCCTTTGTCCTCTTCTAGGTGTCCACTATAAGAATACGTATATTTTCAAACGCCCAAAAATATGTTCTTCTATATAAGTTTTGTAATTTTTTTACACCAAATTAAAGTGCATGAACACTTTAAAATGGTGCAAAAAAAAAATTACAAAAAATCTATAAAATACATTTTTTTAGGTCAAAGAAAATACGCATTTCCCGAAATGAATATTTAAAAAGGGACGGGGGAGAGTAATAATTTTCCTACATTTTCGAGTTAGGTGTGAATTATAGTGGTGGTTAAGCGCGAGTAAATTATTTTTCCTATGTTTTCAAGTTACGTGTGTAAGATACTAACCTGGATTACATTCTCCAATTTTCTATCCAAGTCAATGAATTTGCAAGTGGTGGTTAGCTCATGCGGCAGAGTTTCTGGATGCCCCACACTGTATTCTGGGATCGAGTCTCATTTTCCTCCCTATGTAATAGATTAGAAATGACGAATGACAAAAAATACATAAATAAATAAAATAATAGTGGTGCTCAAGCGCGTAAATGATTTTTCCTACATTTTCAAGTTTCGTGTGTAAGATACTAACTTGGATTACATCTCCAATAAATAGTACTCCCTCCATTCCAAAATAAAATTTCACTACGAAAAGTCGTGTCATTTTTCAAATCAAACAATGAAATACTTCATTTTTCGATTTGAAAAATGACAAGAGAGAGAAAGTGGAGCTATTATTTAGGAAAGGGAGTACTGTCTATCCAAGTCAAGAATTTGGGAAGCGGATTTTGGGACAGCGGATCCACTACCGAATTTGGGAAGCGGATCTGCTATCCCGAAAATTCTGTCCCAACTTCCTGTCCCGTTCATCCGAGCCGTCCATCGGAGCAATCAAGGGCTTGGATTCGCAAATGAACATGGATGACTCAGATTTGTTTGGAGTGATATGGAATCTAAGCCCTCAATTGTTCGGATGAACGGCTCGAATGCATGGGACACGGAGTTGGGACACGGAATTTGGGACAGTGGATCCACTATCGAATTTGGAAAGCAGATCTGTTGTCCCGAAAATCCTGTCCCAACTTCCTGTCCTGTTCATCGAGCGGTCCATCTGAGCAATCAATGGCGTGGATTCGTAGATAAGCATGGATGACTCAGATTTGTTTGGAGTGATATGGAATCTAAACCCTCAATTGTTCGGATGAACGGCTCGAATGCACGGGACATGGAGTTGGGACACGGAATTTGGGGCAACGGATCCGCTACCGAATTTGGGAAGCGAATCTGATGTCTCAAAAATCATGTCCCAACTTCCTGTCCCGTTCATCCGAGCCGTCCATCAAAGTAGGGGCTTGGATTCGTAGATGAACATGGATGAATCAGATTTGTTTAAAGTGATATAGAATCTAAGCCCTTAATTGTTTGGATGAACGGCTCGAAAGCACAGGACACAGAATTAAGATACGGAATTTGGGACGGCGGATCCGCTACCCTTGCGTCAATGAATAATGTGGTCGAGCGAATAAGTTACTTTTCCTTCAATTTCAAGTTACGTGTAAGATACTAACTTGGATCATCTCCAATAAGTAGTACGGGATATTTCTAAAAGTCAATGAATTTGCATCATTGATGGATACACTACGGACTCATTGATGGAGACACATTACCTACCATTCCAATGGAAAGTTTCATTGATGCTCTCTCTCCCAATTTAAATATTTTCTGTAAGAGATTGGGCAAGTTTTATCTTAAAAAATAAATACTTTCGGAATTACTTTTTTAATTTTTTGGCTACCGTTCAAAAGATCTCAATGAGTACTTTTGAATGGTGTAAAAAATATTGAAAAAAAAAATCCAAAAAAATGTTTTTTTTAAAAATCAAAATGACACGACTTTACGTATGAGACATTTAAAATGGGACAGAGTGCCGTCCAGTTTCCAATTTTCCTTGTCTATTTCGGATCCAAAATAATGATCCGAAGTTGGTCATTTGGAAAGACTCGGCAAGAAGAATATTAATGGAAATCATAATGTCCGACTTTATCTGCTATGTGAACGAATAGCATTTGTGCAAGGGAAAATAAGAAAACTAAATATGGTTTGAAAACTTTAACAGCCAATTTTTGTTTTGCACAATCGCGATTTGATCACATAGTAAATGTAGTTGGATCAAACTAATTTTTGGCAAGGATACATTTCTCTACGAGTTCTACAAAATGAACAACTCTGATAATTTTTTAGGGTCCATTTGAAAACAGGACAGCACTAGATAATAATAAAACTGGATAGGGACGTGTTGACGTACATGCCTTCCTCAGCACCTCCCTATAAATGTTCCCGGTAACTCATCTGCCAATTGCATTTTCCTTGAACATCTACGGTTGATACAGAAAAAATCTATGAATCATCCCATTTCATCTACAATATGGATAAGACGTCTATCACATTCATCCCACCAGCTCCTCTAGAGGAAATGATTTTTGGAATTGCATTTGTAACAGTTTTTGGTATCCTACACCTGCCACTTGAAGATGTAGAGGGTAACCCTGTTCCTACTGTCCTATTCAAGGACAAGCCCTCCTTTTACCATGCCTTCCTTATATCTCTCACTTTGGCTTTCACCGGTGCGGTGATCACAATCTTTCTACGCGAGGGGTACCCCAAAATCGCTAGACATAGCCGCCGTCTCGCTATTGCTTCGACACTAACCACAGCCGGAATCCTGGCTTGGTTAGTCGTGCCCTCGTGTTTGGAATTGGTGGCGCAAATTTGGCACCGCCAATTTCACTCCTAATGCGAAGGTCACTTTGGTTGTCTGGCCACTAATTTCAGCTCTTGTTTGATGATGGATTGGATATTGTTCCACTACCAATGAACCAAAATCGTAGGGTCCTCTCTCTTGGTGGAACAATAAGTCTAGGTACGCACCCTTTTGGCTCGCACCCCATTGTGTGGGTTTTACCTCGGAGTCTCACACGAATGATCGGAGCCGCTAAATTTGCTTAGGATATGTTTATAAAGGTTCCTGAAAAAAATCAGCTCAGTTAAACATCAGTAAAAGCTTGATAAGTTTGTTAAAGTTTTGGTCCGTTTGATTCAAGAACTGAAAATTGAACGAATCAATCGAACCTTTACTGGTATTTGGCTCGCACCCCATTGTGTGGGTTTTACCTCGGAGTCTCACACGAATGATCGGAGCCGCTAAATTTGCTTAGGATATGTTTATAAAGGTTCCTGAAAAAAATCAGCTCAGTTAAACATCAGTAA
>JAXBDA010002636.1:0-11689 GCA_036023075.1 Gaultheria prostrata | reverse complement strand
AAGCTTGATAAGTTTGTTAAAGTTTTGGTCCGTTTGATTCAAGAACTGAAAATTGAACGAATCAATCGAACCTTTACTGGTATTTGACTAAGCTATTTTTTCACAAAGACCTTTACATAAATATTCTAAACAACTTGGGCGGCTCCGATCATTTGTGTGAGACCCAAAGTAGGTCCCACACAATAGGGTGTGAGCGGGAGTGTGAGCGACAGGGTGTTGACGTAGCAGCGTTCTAGGTGGAAACGACGGTTTCATTTCACCAGCTGCGCGGTGATTGTGTGAGCCGAGTTTCGGTGGTTGCACAACCAAGAAGTTGAAAGCAGGGTCAGGATCCTCTTCACGCAAAAATACCGTCTCCTTAGTTAAAATACTCACAATTGAATGATGTGAACACGTATTTTTTGGAACGTGTGTGGTTAAGCTGGGGGGTACTTGTCGACTCACCCTACATGATGACACTTTGTACAAAAAGTTCAGAGCAAGAATAAAAAGGCGTGAGAAATGGAAAAACAAAGACACCAAACAATGATATTAGATGGGGAATGAATGTACAAAAGATCAATTTATGTATTTCATCCTTCGGTCTGTCACAAAAAGGTTGCCGACAGTATTACCTCAAATCCTGATCAACCGTCGATGATTGATACAGGAGAAATAAACGAAAATTTAATCGCCGAGAGAGATAAGAAAAGACTTTTACCATCTAATGGGCAGTTTCATATTTGACTCCTGCATGGGTAAATGTCCTCCGATTCTCTGTTCCACAGAGTCTCCAGCTTCGCAGCGTGACAAAATCAATCAGAAACTTTCGATAATGAAGTTTCACCTTTGCAACAATCCTTTCCTGATGACCTTTGACATAGGTCTGTAAACAATAAACCTGGTTCAGGAGTCAAACTCCTTTCGACTTATTGAGAAACCGTCTTATTGCTCTAATAAGAGGGAGGGGATTCTCTAAATGCACAGCATGCCCACAATTTGGAACCTCAACAATTTCACAAACATTCTTTGAATCATCTATGCTCCTTGCCCAATGATTGGCTTCTTGGAACGTTTTCTGAGCTATCTTTTTAAATTTATCGTCTTTTTCCCCAACAACGAGTAGGAGAGGAATTTTGTTGTGCCTCAGGTCTTCCCACAATGGCCTATCAGGCAACGGAGGAAAAGGTCAACACTACTAACCAGTAAAATGATAAGAAGTCAACAAAATGTTCCGAGAAATACTGTGAACTCAGCACGAGTGGCTTCATTCTATAGCTAAGACAACGGGACTAGAGCGGTTCAAAAAAAGAGAACAGGACTAGATACCCGAGCATATAATGTGTATGGTCATGTTTTTTCATGACCATCTAGTAGCGAATAGACTCATTAACAAGTTTAAACACATCAGCATTGAGCTCTTGCATGCACCCATTAATTCAATCCAAGCACAAAATGACCTAAATATACACATGGTGATGATAGCCAAAATCTATTTCCAAATTCTCGAAACTCGAGTTCTGATGTGCAAGCCATGAAGGATATATCATATAACCAATTAGATCGAATAGTTAAAACTGAAAAATCATATGGTACTACGGAAAACTTACTGCTGCCTCCCGGTACTTGAATCAGACAGAACTTTCGCAAGGGTGTTTATGTCATTGTGCTCCAAACGGCTAGCAACTATCTTCTTGAAATGGGGATGAAATCTTAAGCTGAATAGCAAAGAAATATATTATTCAAGTCATTGCTCAATTCATCAAGTATAAATATGCCAACACTAGAAGCAAAACGTTTAATGAGGAAAGCGCAACAATTACCTATTCCACAACTCTCCGGCATACCAAACATCTAGAAACAGTTCTAAGCCATGAGCAATGAGAGAGCACGATTTCGAGTCATCTTTTGCCCTACGAATCCTTCTTGCTGAGCCATCCGCTAATCCAGGGCTTCCAGATACCATGACAGCTCCTTCAACCTAGCATCACAGAAGCTTAGATTTTGAGAGTACTTTAAGGGCTTGTTTGTTTGACTGGACTAATATGGAAGGGATGTAGAATCCACAGGAAAGGTACTCCCATCAGATTAATAGTTGTTTGATTAACAATACCACATCCCCATAATAGTTGCATATGTTTGTGGGATTCATATCCGACCTTATATTTAATCTTGATCTCAAACTAAACATACAAAAAGGCCCAATAGCTAACTCAAATAGACAATCATAAACTCAAACATCCACTAACGTACCTTAGTAGAGTACCTCAGGGCCATGTATAAAGCAGTTCTTGCTCCCATCGAGTATCCAACTAGGGTAACTTTTCCAGGAGTAATATTGTCAATCAACTTATGAACTACATCTCCAACTACCTCAATTGACAAACTTGGTTCTCTGTTTGTTTCACAAATTCCACCATTTCGTATCCTTGACTCCCCATGCCCAGGAAGGTCAACTGAAATGCATCTTGCAGATCCTGAGAGGGCCTTCATGATGGGCATCCAGTCTTCACCAGTTCCAAGGAACCCATGAAGAAACACAATAACATTTTTCTGCATCTGCCCAAGCATGAATGAGTGAAGAAGAATTACAAGAAGTAGCTCTAACAAAAACACTGAAGCTGCTAATGGGAAGCTTCCTTAAAAAATGAAACAAATGCCAAGAAGTTTTTGTAGTCAAAACAGCTGCCTGCTAGGCTTAGAAATGTGGGCATATATTACATCACAGACAGGTATACCTCTTCACATCCCAGCAAAAAATTGCCACATTGAATTATAGAGCTTAAGCCAAGGATGTAAAGAATCCCAACAACACAAAAAGATAACTAAAGAAAAGCACCAGAGTATTTCCACTTTCCAGAACCTTTGATGAATGATGTGGCATGTCATCAGGAAGTAAAGGTAGTTATAGAGTACTCTAGAGATGTTGGAGAAAATTCAATGAATCAATGACCATGAAGGATACAAAAGATGAACACCGTATGATAAATTCCTGCACTTACTTCAGTTTTTGGTCCAATCTCTTGTACATTGATGGAAAATGAAAAACCGTCTGAATCAACATTTAACTGGTACCTATAAACTTCTTCCCCAGCAAAACTTCGAAGGATGACCTTGCGGTTGGCTTGAAATTTTGTCAAGACACGGCCAGCATCATCAACAGATGCTTCTATGAAGCCACTTAATGGATTGCAACAAATATTCAGAGGATCGGCAGTTACATCTTCTTTAAGCCAGCGATAAGTTCCAAGACCATGTGCTATTGCAGGGGAAGGTTCCTTTTCCATTGTTCTGCATATATCTTCTTTTTGCAGCTCAAGGAAATACGAGAACTGGACATAGGCTGATAAACCTAGGCTACTCTCAAATGTAGCACTAATAACACTCATCTTGTCCTGCTGCTGAGCCCATCTTGCAATCAATGCTGCATTTTCAAAACCCCCAACGATGCTTGGTTTGATAACCTGGTATGAATAATAAGTTTATAAAAATTAAAAAAAAAAACAAATGAGATTCATGTTACGGACTCTCTCAAAATGGTAAAATACATGTCGAAAGAGCATAGGTACTGCAATGCACAATTTTTAGTTTTTATGACTGAAGAATCTAAAGAGATGCTTCAGCTTCTATGAACCAGTAGTGATAAATAATTTTCCTGTTTCGCAAATAGAAAAAAAGCAACCCCTAACAGGAAGCAATAAAACTATCAACACGATATGAAGCTCTTTGCATTCTGTACGGTCAAAGCCCGTCCCCATGCTCAGAAGGTTTACTGGAGTGTTTTTGCTCTCGTCACCACCGGGTCCCAGATGACTAAAAAATTGGATAATCCAAAATAGAAATTCAACTAAATTGAGTTCAGCTCTGGTAAGAAAATTTCCTAGTACTTCTGGTCATCTGATTGTCTAGTTCCTTCTCCCAGAATTGTTCTATATGATGCATGCACTACGATAAATATTTTAACTTGCATTGCATCCCGCTCCTTCCCATAACTTTGGATAATGAAAATACTTCCACTTACAACAGCAGCCACTCCAGGGTGAGTGAACTTTGCCAGCCTTTCAAGAGTATTATCTCGGATATTCCCGATGGTTTCATCCAGTGCTACAGCTAGGCCAGTCTGTTCACAGAATTTGACTATCTCATCTTCATCCTGAACAGGTTCCTGAAACAATAACAGCAACATGAAGACAGCAAAATAACAATCCACCTCCGCTAAGATATTTAAACGGTGTAAATGAAACTACCGATGCTAATCAACAACCTAGTTAAATAAACACGCAGATGAAGATGAACCATACAAACAAATAGTAATTTTGGAAACAAGTGAATACCACAATTTTGAATCGTGAGGTAGCCAAAATGTCTATGCATTTTCAATCGAAAGGAAATGTGTGAATGAGAAAATAAACCTACCATAACGCAGTCAGCTGGCCTACAAGAAGTAACATCAACCTACACTTGGATCATACCTCAATATATTGCAGGTTGCAGTTCACCACAGAGGAGGAAAAACGAACTGCTTCTTCATAGGTCCACTTTCGATTTGCATCAGCACGGAGGTTAATCTGGGGCCCCACCTTCTTTCTAACTTCTTGTATAACTCTGGCATCTTCAATAGGATCTTGTCGACGTGCAACCTGTTATTAATAAAGTCATTAGTAGTCCAGCTAGTATTTGAGATGATCCGGGACTTTCAACCCTTAGGGCCCATTTGCTCGCCCACAATGTAAACCTTGGGAGGTCTGCTATTTTGTTTTTGTTTTTTTGCTCAGAAAAAGTTAGTATTGTTAGTTGTAGTTAATTAGATTTGAACCCTAGTCAAATGAATGGAGTACATGGTGCCTACCACTGGGCTACCACTCCACTTGCGGAGCCATCCCTATCATTCTTATTATCCTTTAACTATTAGTCTGGTAAGCCAAATGGTTCCCACTAGCAAATTGCTTAATTACATCTCATCTAGAACAATGTGGTCTTTAATGTTATACTTAGGGATAGACTTCTCACTTTTAGCTTTATGGCAGTGAACCCTTCTCCAACAAGTGTAGCAGCAATATCAGCAACATCTTTTGGAGTCCCATCTGAGTCAACAAGAGCACAAATCTGAACGGTAAAAGACCTTTGAGATAGTTCTTCTGTAGCTGTCTCAGGATGGAGTATGTTCAATAAACTGGAACCTTCCCTCGCGGCTAAAGCATTAAGTACGGCCATTTCCAAACCACATCTGACACTTGGAAAGATTGAACCTGGCTATATAACAAGAACAGAGCTTAACCGTTCCATGTGCCAAAATGAGAAGATAAGTAAGAAATTCAACTCAACTTCTACTGTTACCGATTATAACAACTAGAAAACAAAACAGAGAATTTGTGGAATGACAATTAAGGGACATACAAATATTCCTAAACTGGTCCAAATCCAAGAGGAAATTGAGCCCTTTAGCAGAGGCAGGAAGCAACTAATCTTTTCTTGTTTTATGACATGAATAAGTAACCTGAGTTGATCTTCAACATCAATCAAGTTCTCTTCATGAATCTCAAGAGGTGCAACCTGCACAAATAGTATGTAGTCCATAAGCAGCACGTGAAGAACTTTTATTCCCGAGTAGAAATGGAAAAGAGGAAACATGAAGAAAATAGAATACAGAAGGGATACTGCCTACATGCACGTCCACAGAACACTAAATCATTTTGAAGATTGTAAAAAAGAGGGAAAACCAACTAAGCAATCAAATTGAAGATCAAATCACACAGCTAACTATTGTTGTTTTCAGGAAAAAACCAGAGCCATTGGTTCTATTCCTAGAACCCATAAAACTAGTTCTTAAAAATAAGAACCCATTAATCAGTAGCTACAGCCATGAATGCTTGTTATCTAATTAATAATACCCTTTTGCTACTACTTAAGTCATTTAAAGTTTTTCCATGAGGGACTACAAATATCAACTGATGAGTGAGAAGTAAAAAAACAATTAAAATGCAGAGGAGGCTTGTTCTTTAAAGATCTGAACTCCCTAAAATATCACATTACCTAGTTTGCAGTGCCTCAATATCTTGATTAAGTTAGATAAACAATACGAATAATTTACTAATCTGTACAAAGAAAAGTTTTAAAAACAGGGGGGAAATGGGGAACTATAAAACCTAGCTCGTAACCTGGTCAGAGATGATAATCCTTTTATTCCAGCAAGGGAACTAAATGCTTTAAGCTAAAGATGAAGCTATATAATTTGTTAACAATTTCAACATTCACTGGTAATAATTTCCAAAATTCAATATAATGACAATGAATCGTACTTATTTCAAAACAAAAGGCAGATCTCAAAGCATGGAGTGGATCTACATGCTACACACTCTTCCTTGGATCACATGAATGATGTTACTGCTATGGTTTTATTTGGTTAATAGCCTTATGACAAATTCCATGTTGTGATGGGTGACTAATTACTTTCAAATACTATACTAGCAGGAGAGACACCAAACATGACATCAGCTGATGGTTTCCCATGCAAACGAAAAGAAAGAGAAAACAAACTTACACACTAACCTCGCCAAACCCCACATTCCCATCTTCAAGAAACAAAGCTATAATAAAACCTTCTCTGTAGCTGCTCATAGAGTCATAAGGTGCAGAAGTTGAAGTCGGTGGGGCATATAGCTTGATTCTGTCACAACAACAGTTTAAACCAACATAAGTGGTACATTTCTGGAGTTCAAATATACGATTATGGCATCTTTAGAACTGAGTACATCAAGTAAAACTCACACCTGTAAAGGGAGTACTCCATTTTACGGACCCCAATGAGAAAGGAACCAGCTAATATACAATTTGAAGTTGAAGACCTCGAAACAATGGCCAAGGCATTATCTGCTGCTTGACATGAAAATCGTCTCAACTTACTGAGAGGCAGAGGAAGATGAGTTAGCAAGGCAAGTAGATATTACAGGCAAAAAGATCAAGCTATGGTATAATCTGACCACCTGTGGAAAGTAGCATTTGCATCAATACAGCTGTCAGCCTCTATGATCCAATCAATCTCCTCCAGTTGAGATGTTAACAAGGCATCTTGCAATTCCATTTTCGTCTCCACTTTGACATGCTTCAAGCTGCACAAAATTCCATTTTCTCAATCTAAGAGAGAAGAACGTAATCAGTAGTAACACAAATGACATTGAAAAACTACAGAAACCTTATACGGCAAACTATTCGCATATAGACACCTCGCAAAAGCGAAATACTCATCTCTCTCTAAACTCTCTCTCTCTTCTAAACTTTTGTAGTTTGCTAGGGTTCCAGATTGGGGGAGGCCCCTTCCAGCGATTCCGACCAGGGTAGGTGGCCTATCGCGAGATCCGAATGCACCAGAAACCAATGGCTGCTGCGGGTGATTTGATTCAGAGCAACGCCGTCACAACCCTCTTGGTGGCGGCGTTCTTGGGGCTGGTTGGTGGCCCTCCCCGCTAGGGTTGTTTGGGGATGTGGTTCACACCAAGAGCGTTTACAGCTTGTGAAGAGGATCCGAGGGAGAATGGGGGTTGGTGCTGTTTTGGGGCTGGTTTTAGGGGTTTTCTTATGGCAGTTTTGGGTACAGTTTAGGAATTTTTTAGGTCTGTTTTAAGATCAGATTTGGGAGATGTTTTGGGGTCCAATTTGGGGCTAGTTTTGGGTGCTGTTTTTTTATTATATTAGGGGCTGTTCGAGGAGCCTTTTTCTGGCTTTTTCAGAGGTATCATCATTGCGGGTGTTCTTTTCGCTCATGGTGTTTTGCTGATCTGGTTGACATTGGCATCAGCATTTTTGTGGGGATGCAGGGGTGGCATGACGTGATCCTTCCCAAATCCTTGACGGTGGTGGGCTGCGGCTGCGGCATGGCATGGTTCTCTTCCTAACCGATGACGGCGGTGAGGCTGAGGCCAACAAGTGGTCCAAGGGTTTTAGGCGGCATTAGGGGTGTTTTTTTTATTTTCAAGGGTGTTTCTTCATTCAGGGCTGTTTTAGTATAGTTAGCTCCTTGTCAACTAGTATTATTTTGCATGCTTTGTTTGTTTTTGTTTTTGTTTTGTTTTTGTGTTTTTTTCTAAATCGAGAGGCTAAGGAATAGGTTGAGATTTTGCGAGCTGCAGCAATAGGAGTCTTGTTTCACTCTTCGAAGCTCTCTCAATGCATTTCTTTTCCTATTGTATTGGTTTTATATTGTATCTTCGTGATATAAGAAATTTCTTTTGCCGATTAAAAAAAAAAAAATGTACACATGAGCAAGCAACTCTAAACCATCAGCGCGGCAATAGTTGAGGAAACTAACAGTATTGGATAGATTCGGGATTTACTCACTCTATAGGGTATTGTTTTCTTTTTGGTTGATGATGTGACTAAGTATTATTTATGCCAATAGTCACACTAACGGAAAAAAAAAATTCATCGTTTTTTGGAAAAGCAAGGACACCCTTAGAAATGTTGTGTGTGTGTGTGTATAGGAGGCATTTCTAGTAAGGGCTCCCTTATATAGGCTACGGTGCGGAATGTTTTGTTCGGGATCAAATTTCGACGATCCAAACTGTTAGAAGTGTTTAAAATGTGTTTTTAAGGTCCAAAGCGAGGATGCGTCAAAAAAAAATACCCGAAAGGGCTTGATCCGAGCAATTTTCGATAAAACGTGTATATGTAGAGTTTTACCGAACACTGCTCGGATCAAGCCCTTCTAGCTAATTATTTCTTAAAAGATTTCCCAGGAAGGCCTTTAAAAACACGTTTTAAAAACATTGAGCGGTTTGGATCGTCGAAATTTGGTCCGGAAACACAAAAATAGGCTAGATCCGCAAGGAAAAGTTATATAAGGGACTCTTATTGGAAGTAGATCCTATATATATATATGTATATGGTAACCCGTGGGATAATATGCCCCATGTCGGTTGTAGCCAGCCAACCAAGACCTTAGAAGGAAACTGATTATTTCAAAGAGCAATAGATATGCGTAGATTACCAAACAGACAAACATGTGCCAATGTAGGTGTTAGAACTCTTACCCATGGGCCACGCACAGGTTCTGAATTGAAATATTATGAGAAGTGTAGAAATACTGATCCAACACTTTTTTTTCAGTTCTATCTGCAATAGGAAGGAGACTGAAGATTGCCCCACCATGATTGTTCAGGACAACAATTGTCATTGGCTTCCGGCAGATCCTTCAAGAGACAACATAACACAACATAGTGAGAAGCATTGTGGCAATAGCACTCTCTTAACGAAAGCATAAGTAGTAACGTGTACCATGTTTAAATTAGGGAATAAGAATCATTGGAGAAGGAAAACATGAGAAGACAAGCATTCCTGCCTCCACCTTAAGAAAGTTGTAAAACTTCACTCAACTAAATGGAATTTTTATTTTATGCCTTTTTAACCCCTAAGGGGAGAAGGGAAACATATCAAAAGACTGCCAAAGTTTCTAAAGGTGAGCAACGTGAAGAATCCCATCACTCCTTGACCACTAGTACAAAAGTTTGAATCACGATAACCTTGTACGATAAAAAAATCTGCCATTTTAAATAATTACCTTGTACGTTACGTAAACAATAACAAAAGTTCATACGAACGTAGACAAAAGAAAGAGGCATAATGTTGCGACCATCAGTAAACAAATGTTACCTATGATAAAGCAACTTAAAGTTCCTAGTACACGATAGTTTACTTTGTGTGGGAAGGTATATTTTGTCATGGAAATGAATTCCAAAGGATATAGAGCAAGCATAAGGGAAGATCTCACAACCAACACAAAAGCATTATCGTCCAACAGATTTGTACAGAACTAAATAAGAGAAATTATTACCTTTGTGTCAGAAGTGCCAACCCATTTGTATCATGCAGAAAAGAAACATCTCCAATCACACAAGTTACCTGAACATGATAATAGATGTACTTAAAATTGCGACACTCACAAAATCACAAGAATGCTGAGTAACATTGACGTCAAGGCGAGTAATTATTTCACTGAAAGAAAATCTTTTATAAAACTGTTCAGTGCAATCTTATCACTACAAAAAGAAAGAAGAACAAAATGTGATGACTAGATTACAGAAGGTTGAAGGCATTGAATGTTGAGAAAGACTAATGTTTTCTTTCGTGTCAATTATACTATTCATTGCCTCCACAATATCAACAGGCATCCATAAATCGTTTCAAGCCAACTTCCTTCCAAAAGATTGTTGTTGAATTAGATACAAGTAATATCCCTAGCAAGGTCTTTACCGATCTAAAGGACAATGTACTTGTATGAATATTGTTCCATGCACTGTACCAGGTGTATTTGACAATACAAGCCAAGATGATACCGATATAATGGATGTAATAACAACATGATAAAATTATGATTCTAAGGCTAAGGACCTTGTCATAAAAGAGATATTGGGGCAAGAAATATGTCTTAGCCAAAAATACAGTAACATGTACTATCCCACATAATAAGGACTTCACCAAAAACAAAACAAAAAAATGTGTAAGCCGTAAGGATTTGCAATCAACTGGAAATCTCATATCTTTTCACAGACATGAATCTGAATGTTCCTTGCGTAGTGTGTGAAAATTTTACAAGCCCATTCTGTCATTATATGCAGCAATATGAGAGTCATCCAACCTAAATAGACCAAACTGACTGAGATTAGCAACTAGAAATATAACATAAAAGAACTTCTTTTAGGATCCTCCAATACTCACTCGTTTGTTAGACCCTACAGCAAAACCAATGGCTGTGCTAAGCAAACCATCAATGCCACTAGCTCCTCTGTTCCCAGCCACCTGTATCCAGTGACATGGTAACTCTAAGCTTAACATCAGAGCAATATTATTAGTACACTGTTCCCAGTTACATCCATACATGTCTGCATCACGTATGGGCAGGCTGTTCCCAACAAATATAGCAGACTCACAATGGAGAGCTTCCGGAATAACATATGCAACATAGGGTTCAGTCAAGGAGCATTCCGAATGTATCAGAAATGATATCTCCCATGCAACCTAGAAAACATGGAAAAATAAACTTTAAAACTCCCAACCTATCATTCAATAGAATAATAAAATACTTAATCGAGCATCGGGATTTCAAGGACTTGTATACACTTACAGAAGTTTGTGTACAATGGTATTTCCTTAAGGAATCCTAGGTGGGATCCACAGTCTTCTACCTTCTTTTTCTTATTACGATGGGGTTTGTTAAGGTAGTCTATTGTTGCTTAATGTAGCTGACGTTCTAATGGTCAAAAACTTGGTTAACCAACCAACTTGAGCTGCATTCTCATCCAACACGTCAGACCCCGTAATTAGCAAGGTCTCGAGCCAAAAGGAGGTTCTTACGGTTAAAATCAGACAAAATGAGAGAAGAAAATCAAACATGCTATCAAGCAGCAGAGATTGTAAGGAATAAATCATGGCTAGAGAAGATGATAGGCGCGTGAAATGCATGAATTTAAGCGCCTAAGTAGGAAGGAATGAGCGCGTTAGACGTGCGGTTAATCCTCATTTTCCATTTAATTCGTGCACGTGGTTGGATTGTGTGTGTGTGCTTAAATTGCAGGGAATTGAGGTGCGCTAGCGCTAACCGGAGTTGTTGGAAGGGCAAGCACGGAGATCAAGGGTGAGAAAGGCCGTGGAGACTAAGTGTTGGAGTTGATTTGGCGTGAAAAAGTTCGTAAACCATCGGGAGCGCTACCTTATTTCC
>JAXBDA010002635.1:0-40853 GCA_036023075.1 Gaultheria prostrata | reverse complement strand
TCAATGAGATCTATCAAACAAGATCCATATTGCTTAGAAAATTATTTTTGTAACTATATTATTTTTTAGTTTGAAAATTGCACGTAGTTTCGTAGGGGGCAAACATTTTGGAACGGAGGGAGTAATAAAGTTCTTTTTCTTCTCGTTCTCTATGGCTATTTTCTTTTTCTCACACGGTTGGGAAATTTTAAGTCCTCGCTCGTAGGCAAACCACGAACCACATTGTGGCCTCACCCTTTGGGTCACACAAAATTGCTACGTTTACAAGTCAGAAAAGGCACGCAGACCTTTTCCACGTTAGACATCGACAAGTCCTGGCACGCCCGCGCAACAACCGCTGGCGCCATTGAGTTTTTCCCAAAAAATGGAGAAACAGTTAGTTTCATCGATCTCTTGATCTTGAAGATAAAATGATTAATGGAATTTTCTTCGCCATTCCAAAAAAAATTCAAGGAGGTATCATGTGCCTAGTGCGAAGTATATATATGATCTCGTTGAAGTGAATCCTTCTGCTCCTACTGCAAAGACCTCACAACAAACAAACGAAAGAATGAATAATGGTACACCAATGTTATGGCTTCTGGTTCATTTGTGTGTCCATTTTTTTTTATCAGCAAAAAGATATTCATTTGTGTATCCATTAGTTACATCCTTCATGGTGGTATTCTTACTGCGGAAACTGTTAAACAGCCCCTTCAATTGGACAGTTTGTGGGTACTAAAAAGCAGTTGTAATATCGTTATCTTACAAAGCTCATGTCTCTCTCATATCATGGTGTTGGTTTGGAGAGGGAGCACATCTATAAGATGTGTTGGTTGGTTAATATCATAAGGGATTAGAGACTAACATATCTAATGATGGTCTTTTAGTTCATATGGTCATTATTGTCTTACTAAGTCGTTTAGTGAACTGTTTGGATCAATCCATTCCAGGTCATTTCTTAAAAAAATATGTTTTAAACATATTGAACGGTTCGGATCATCAAATATGACCTGGAGAGGGGAGGTCTGCACCGTAACAAATTAAGGGATCACTCATAGGAACCTGTTTACACCCAAATTTGGCAAATTTAGCCAAAGGCCTTGGTCCGTGACCAAAGTAATTAAATTAGGTCTTATAGGCCTGAAATAGAAAGGCTTCAGTGGGCTAACAGGATCCAGTCCAGTGGGTAGTCCGGCCTGGGCTCAATTTAGATTAAGGAATTAATCATTTAATTAAAATTATGAAAATCATTGGTAAGCCTAAACGGGTAAGGATCGAATTTTATCCCTAACTTCCCACAAAAGGAGGGAAGGATCGTTACAAAGCTTTCTCACGCAGAAGGATTAGAGATGGTAAGGCTTAGGCCTCTTCCACCGTTGGACATCCACGAATTAAGGGATAACGGTTACAGAGCAAAGAGGCCTGATCGAATCAAACTCTCCAGCCATGAACTCATGCGGTTTGGAGGGAAAAGCTACAAGGTCTGAATTGATATTCAAAAAGAAGTTAACGGATTAAATGGAGTTCATCCTTAAACCAAGCAACAAACTTATTGGTGGGAGGATTTGAATTCAAAAAAATACTAACAAACGATTAGGAACCAATGGCCTATAAATTCAGAGGCCAAAGAAGAATTAGGGGTTCCTCAACCACAAAGCTCACGGTTACAAATCACTCTTCTCAGAGTTTTATCCTTCCACTCTCGTGGATTTTCATTTACCGCCTTGTTCTTTTTTATTTCAAACGTTTGCTCAGCTTAGACTAGCATCCGTCCACTTTCATATTCCATTGTACCCCAACTTTTATTAGTCTTGATTAATAAAATTTGGATTTTAGTTTATCTCGTTATATCCATTTTCCAAAACCGTTTGGGAAATTATAAGTCCTTTTCATTAAGGCACGACGAACCTGTGTGATTCTACCCTTTGGATCACACCAATCACCTACGATACGAAGTCAGGAGAAGGCACGAGACCTATCTCAACAATTGGACTGCAATCCAGTCCTGGCACGCCCACATTAAATTGCTCAGGCCTTGACGTTCACGTTTAGGCCTTTGCGGTTTCCTTTATTTTTTTTAGCACAGACAAACAGAACCAGAGTGATGAAACTATACTACACATACTTTTGAGATTAGGTCAAAACATACATAAGGTTTCCTATTATGAGCTCGCCAACGGACGGCTGCGGGTGTTACGCGTTACATCTAGATATCAACTTCGCAAATGTAATCTTTATTTTGTTAACATTGCAAATTGTTTTGAACACCGCAAATGAAATTGACACTATGGTACGTATTTTTTTGTTTTTAGTTTTAAAGTCCCAATTCGACGATCTCCTTAGGACTCTCCTTCACCGGTATAGGTAGATCAAACGACTCTTAAGCCTCATGCACAAGTAGAACCCGACGTTAGCACCCAACCTGGCCGGAAGTTGGCCAGGGAAGGCACTCCGACGATCTAGTGAGAGACTGGAAGAGATGGAACTAGAGAGAGGAGTAGTCGAGTAGAGAGTTGTGTGTGTGTGTACCTCTTAAGGCTCCTTCTCCTCCTTTATATAGGTGCTCCTGACTTGTGCTTCAAGTACAGGGGCTTCTTGGTCATTCGTTTCGGATGACGTCCCCAAGCATCACGTAGTCACGTTCATTCTGTTGCATGGGGATCTCTCCAATCACAGCTCGACGCGTGTCATAACAGCTCGGGCACAATCATCATGACGTAGGCCAGTAACTTGCCGCACCATGTGAGCCTGGAACGGGGCTGTCATGTGGCTCAACCGCCTCGGGTGACGTCAGTCAATGTCAGAGCTTCTTGATTCCTCTCGACTCTTCCGGCTCAGCTGACTCGGTCAGCTGATGGCAGTTTGGCCGAGATAGTCCTGTCCCGGCCGGCACGCTGGTTCACACCGAGTCGGTACCGAGACAGTTTAATTGGGCTCGGTTAGCGTTTTAGCCCACCTCCAATCTGTAAGTTGGGCTTGGGCCCTCTGGATCCCTTGGTCATTAACACGAGGCTCCCCTAACCCCTTAGGGCGTTATTTCTCGGTCCACTACAATAGCCCCTCAACTTCTTCCGAGACGTTTTTAGGACTTATTGGTTGCTAAATTCATGGCGCCTCAAAGCTTTGGCTTGTAGCATGATCTATTAAATGTTGACTCGGGTGTCACTGAGTTGGACCTCTTCCTTCGAAGCTTCTTCGCCTCGGTTTCACTTATACCGAGCCCCGGCAACCCCAACACTCGTGGTGTGTCTCGGATCTCGCCACGTGTCGTCCATCGGGAGAGTCGATGTCGTACGATCGGATGAGTGTTAAGGGTTGAAAGGTTGTACCCCATGTGAACCGTCAGTCGCTGCGCCTAACCCGTCACATCAGTGACACGCGTCGTGACCCAATCGGCGTGTCAGACAAACGCTTCGTTTCCCGCGTGCCCCATCCTTGGACAAATGTGCCCCACAGTTCTGAATCTGTTGGTGGTTTTGGCTATCATTGATTCTTCCATGCATTGAAATCGTCTTCCACGAATCTAAGACTAACAAGACCAATTAGGGCCTGACTGGATGAAGATCTTGTGTGAATTTGGACAAGGCCCAGACAGAGGAGTGACTTTACAATGATGCCCCTTGGCAAGACATAGACAATGAAGTGTATTTTTTACAAGACTATGCTGACTGAAAGGATTTGACAAGACTGATAAGACCGAGGGATTTGATCGGCCATATGGACAACAGAGTGGACTTTAACATGACTGGCAAGGCCGAAGGATTTGATCGGCCTTTTGGACAAAGGGGTGGATTTTGACACGATTGACAAGGCCGAGGGATTTGATCGACCTTTTGGACAAAGGAGGTGGATTCTGACAAGACTATGTTGCCTCGAGTATGACAAACTTGAGGATGGCAAAACGTGTCCCACAATTGATATTGAAATTATCATGACAAAATTGAGTTTTTGATGACTTTCCCATTGGGATTTCGAAATTGTTTCACTCCGTCAAATGATAATTATTCAAATTGATTATTCTGTCAAAACACGAGATTTCTTATTATGAACCCATGCCCTGGGTTGCTGATGATAATCCGAGGTGCCCTAGTTTGGAGGGCTGCTGATGAAGACACATTGATGTGCCCCGGTTTTCTGCTTTGGCTGACGCCATTGTTTGCACAATGGTTTGACTTTTAAGGGAGATTAGACTGTTCCCTTTTTGACTTGGATTCTCACTATCAAGTTGCGCTTTTCAATCTGAAAGGTCTTTATTCAGGTTATAATGGGGCCAAGGTTTGGGCTTGACAAAGAAAGGATAATAGGCTCAAAATCTTATTTTCCTTCGGGTTATTGGAACTAGCAGCTATCTCAGAATCTTTTGGTGCCCCTTCTTGCTTTTGATGGGCATTTTCTTTGTGCTCTATTTTGTTCGAGCACTTTCGCAACTTGTTGTGCCTATGTGTTTGACACTTTCATTCTCTTGAAATTTTGACGTGCCACTGGAAATCATGTGTTGGGCACTTTTTGGAATTTTTGATGTGCCACTGGAAATCATGCGTTGGGCACTTTCATATCTCTTATTTTACCCCAGTGTGGGGGATAGCTGCCTAGCAGGGTTCTTTTTCAAAGAAAATGATTCAGGCTCAAAAGGGCTATCAAGGGGATATATTTATCTGGGAAATAAAAGCAAAGAATGCCTTTCTTCATTTTGAATTGCACAATTTGATAGAGAGAATCTGTCATGCTCTAACTTTTGCCTAGATCATGCTTTGATGTTTTGATCTAGCGAGCTTTTTGCCTTAACTTTTGCCTAGGCCGCCCTTGCAGGTTTTCGACCTAGCAGGTTTGTTCTATGCCAAAGCATTGCTTCTCGATGGCACGGTGGAATGGTGTCCGGAATTCCTTGTTCTTTCGCAGGGCAAGAATTCAATCTCGTGTTTTGAAGTGATTCTTATGATTCTCAAATGATGGTGGAAAACAATTCCAAATTGCAAAAACTCAAGTTTATTATGACAATTTCAACACAAAGGTGTGACATAAAAGTTAAAAAGTCGCGATCGAACCACTAAGGGTTGCCTACGTATCCTTTTGCAAGGAATCAGATCGTGCGTAGTTCGGAACTACAATGCTGACTCTATTTTTATTTTATTTTTTTGTTTTTTTTGACAATAATAGGACATTACAGACTCGAATTTGAAGACATACTTGAAAGCAAAAACATGAAAGACTCGAAGTACAACTAGACACAACTAAGACTTGACTTCACTTGAAAACTTGACTCGAAGATTTGGCCGGACTTGAATGCCTTCAAGACTTGTGGAAGATTGAGCTATTGCATGATCACTGATGATTCATTGGTTAAGCACGATTTTCAGCTTTGCCAGTGGAACAGGGATGGATCCGTTGTCAATGAGATCTTGAATTTGATGACGGGACGGTGACAATCATTGGTAGCATGACCGGGCATCTGGTGGAATGCACAAAAGGCATTTGGGTTGTGGTAAGATGGGAGCTTCTGTGGTAGATGAGTTGGAGAGAGTGGTTTGATACGGCCAGTTTTGAGGAGTTCTGCATAAATCGAGGATAAAAGTGTTGAGAATTGGGACAGGGTTCTTTTAGGGTGGTTGCTTCGGGTTCTCTTGGATTGGTGGGAGATGGTAACAAATGTCTTGCATCATGACCATGAGCTGAGTGATTTGGTTGCCCAGGTTGTCCACAGCTTTCTTGAGTTCCTTGATTTCAGCCTGAACATCCATCCTTGACTTCAAGTGGTAAGGTTTCATTGTTTGGCTTGACGGCTAAGAATTGACAGTAAAGCAAAATTGAACTCGGGAGTGCCCCTGCTTGTTTCATTTTGAAAAGGAGGATGTCGTGCATGTGTCATCATGTGTGTCACCCTAAGTCTCAGAAGGTGTTTTCAACAGCCATGGGTAGGTCATTACTCGGTAGGTTAAGTTCCCGTGTGTTGGAACCAGAGCCAATCAATTTTCGTGACCATCCAAGACAGAGCAATAAGGCTGCTGAAATTTAGATAAATGTTTACGGCTAGACCGGATAATAGGAAGCCGTTCGAGCACGGCTGACACTAGAGGTGTTTGAATAAAGGAAAACGGTCTTAAAAAGGCTGCCCCGATCCTCAGTATTTCTTTTGACAGTGTATCCTTTGAATTGGAAAACAAGACTTTGGAAAAATCTGAAAATGGACTAAGTTCTTTAATAATCTCTCATCAGGATACTAGAATAAGCATCCTTATAAATGGGGTTGATTACTCTTAAGCTGATGAGAGTTTATTGAAGATTTTAGGCCATCTTGATCATCCTTAGTCTCATTTTCCTAAGGACTATGCGATTTAAACAACGTGCATTGAAATGCACGACTCTTCATCGGGCAGGGCAACCTCTTGAGACCGTGGGAAAGGTGACAATTCAAGGTCTGACTGACCAAAACATTTATGCTAAAGTGTGTGCATGCAAAATGATAGCAGTATATACAAAAGCGGTAAACAAGTAGCATGTATGTGCAAAAGCGGTAAACAGGTGGCATGCTGACAGGATATGGGAAAATAGTAACACATAGCAGGATATATCACATAATCCTACCCTGTGGGCCCTGTCATAGGTTGGAAGGTTCTACGGCTATCTATATGCAAATGCCGGTTTTGGTTTAGGGGGTTCCCCAGACTAGAGCCAATATTTGCCTCCCCTTTGCACAGAATACTGACGTGGCAAGGGTAATAAGGCAGGCTGACTCATCATCGTCCAGGGTTGCCGAGAATCCTGGGATGTCCTAACACCAGCAAGCTGGGTAGGGTAACCAGGACGCAGTGGCGAGGCTAGTAACCATGCACGTGCAATGCAAAAGTTTGACAATAAAATCTTTTCAAAAATCCCACAAATATTTTTCAAGTTTGGCTCGCTTTTTAAATTAGTCAAAATCTTGAAATTCTACACAGGCAAACAACCGGGAAAGCTCCAATCCGGATTGATCGGGCTCTCACCCTGACATCATTCCTTTCTTTGACAGCGCGAAGCATGTACGTTGTGTCAAGCTTTCGAGGGTTGTTTTATAAGTGTAAAATATCAAAAGTAAAGATTAATTTAAAACATATCGATCCCCAGCGGAGTCGCCATTTTATGGACGATCGGGGCCCACGCGATTTGTTTGTTTGTTTTGAAAAAGGGCAATCTGGGAAAAAAGAAAATTTAGAGTCGCCACCCGGGGTTTAATTTTTGGAAAATGTTAGGTACCCGAGGAACCGTTTAGAAAAATAATATGACTCTTGTGCCGCTGAAAACGGGTTTGGTCTGCAAAAAATAGAGATTTGGGTTCGGGAGCCAGGTTACCCGCGGGGAAGGTTTTGTTCGAAAAATGAACCCCGCGTGCCTGGAATTTTCCGATCTCTACTAAATATTTGTGGGATTTTTACGAAAAGATTTTATTGAAAACTTTATTCACATAAACGGTAAATAATTATTCTAGAGAAATAAATAACAGTGACATGTCAAGCAATGCAATAAAATGACATATTGAATAAACAAGTAATGCAACGAAATATTTAAAGCACAAATAAATACTTAATTGAAATAATAAATAACATGAGGGGATGTAATGGTAACAATCAAAAGCCAAGGGGGGTCAGTGTAATAAGAGCTTTGTAAGTTTTTTCCCAAAACAGAGCATCAGAACCCGAAACAGAGCATGGAAAAAGTAATTTTTCCTCTGACGCCGTACGGCGTTGGAATAGATACCACGCAGTGTATGAGTGACACCGCGCGGTGCCACTGATAAGCATAAAATTTTAAATTTTTTTTTATTTTGGCAGAATGAAAAGGGGTTCTGTTTTCTTTGTTTTTGTTATGAAAAACAAGTTCTTTGATGATTTTGAAAGGGTTTGAAAAATATTTTAATGAAGAAATATACCTCCACACATGGACGACATTTCGTGATAGTTATTGATATCACGCAAGGCTCATCCGAGAGGTTTATACTTGATTGAAAACGTCCTTTTAAGTTCAATGGAGAGCTACAAAGCTTCCCTCAAACCTAGTGGACACCCCTCAGAATACAAGAACTTTGATAAGAACACGGATTTATACCTTGAAACGCCTCGGGCGAAATGTAAAACTGGTTGCGTTGAATGAGAAGGGTTTGTGAGATAGGTTTTTGATATGATTTTGGGGTTATGGAAGAGTAGAAATGGAAGGTAGTATCAAAACTTTGGGGTAGGAAATTTTACTGGTACTTTGGGTTTTTTGGATTGTTTTTCTGAATTTTTGCAACTCTACCGACCCCTTAATCGTTTGACGGAGGCGAGTATATATAGGCGAAGGGTGTCGTACCTATCTCACAAGAGTGAGATTCTCACGGCAAAATGGTGAGCTACAGGCGTAGGGGGGTTCGTACAAGCAACCGAAATTCGAATTTGCAGAGCATCGCCAGGATTCTCGGTAAAAGACTAGAGTACCGTACAGTGTGCAAATGAATGCCGCGCGGTGCACCATGGGTGCCGTGTGGTGTCAAAAGATTTCTGGGCCGTGCGGTTTTGAAAGGTAGGCCGTACGGTTCAGGTGGTTTTTTTTGGGTTTTGGCTCTTTTGATTTATTTTGACCCGAGGGATCATTCCAAGGTATATTTTGTGTACTCTTTCATCATCGGGGATGCACAAGCCATCAAAAATTGGGGTGTCTACACATTTCACATGGCTTTCTTTCTCCAAAATCTCCCATTTCCCACATGTTAGGAGTATAATGTTTCAGAAATTTGTCATTTGTTGTATGCTTCAGCTCCCTTTACCATTTAAGTCCATTAACAGGTACACATTGCCCCTAAAGAGTTGATAGATCTGATAAGGACCTTCCCAAGTTGGGGACCACTTTCCATACTTGTTGTTTTTCTGTCCTAGAGGCAAAACGGCTTTGCAGACCAGGGAACCCTCTGTGAAGCTCTTTTTCCTTACTCGTTTATCATAAGCCTTTGCTATTTTGCATTTTTGAACAAGCATATGATCAAAAGCTGCCAACCTGACTTCATCTACGTCTTCTAGTTCCATGAGCATGGCCTGAGTATAGTCTGCTGGAGTCAAGCCGTTTTGAAAAGCCCTTCTTGCTGACTTGACTATCACTTCCATGGGTAGGACTGCATAATGCCCATACACTAGCATGTAAGGTGTGATATTAGTTGCTTCTCGCTTGGAAGTTCTATAGGCCCACAAGGCTTCAGATAAGGTTTCATTCCAAGTCCTAGAGTTGTCTTCTATCATTTTCTCAATGATTCCAATCAAGATTTTATTTGTTGACTCAGCCTTCCCATTTCCTTGTGGGTAGTAAGGGGATGAGTAAGAAAAGGTAATCCTCTACTGATGAGCGAAAGCCTGTACCAACTGCCCGTAAAACACTGTACCCATATCAGCCACTAAGTGTTCAGTAATTCCAAACCTATGGATAATCCTTCCCTTAATGGCTTTGATGACGGCCTCTTGAGTGACTGACTTTAATGGGATCGCCTCTGCCCATTTCGTAAAATAATCAGTGGCTACGAAAATATAAGTATGGTTCTTAGAAGAAGGGGGTAAATTTTACCAATCAGGTCTAAGGCCCACCTCTAAATGGCCATGGTTTTACGATGGCCTGAAAGTTAGGTGCTGGAGTATGTTGAATCTGGCCATGAGCTTGACAGGCCTGACATCCTTTAGAGAAACGGATACAGTCCTCAAGAATTCTAGGCTAATAATACCCATATCTCCTTATAAGCCATCTCATTTTTATTCCTGATTGGTGGCCTCCACAAACTCCCTCGTGTGCCTCAGCCATAACTTGCATCATTTCTAGTCCATCAAGGCATTTCAAAAGAAGATCATCTTCCATACTCTTCTTATAAAGGTCATCACCAATCAACAAATAACTGGCTGCTCTCCTTCTTGTCTTCCTTGCGGCTTTTGTATTAGGATTTTTCAAAAAGAGGATAATGGAATCACGCCAATCTTTACGTATCTCCCCGTCATGGCTCTCATCATCAGAATGGGGATCTGCTGTGAAAACCTCCAGGCCTAAACCTCTCCTCTTGACTGAAGCTAAAAGTCTTTTTTGGACTGTTATGACCTTATGTAGTGCCCCATGGAGAGTTTTAGGCCTGTAGAGGCTTGAGCTAAACTATTAGCCTCTTTATTCATGCGCCTTGGCACATGTTTTACTGAGACATCATCAAAATCTTTGAGAAGTTGCATAACAGCCATGTAATATGGGGCTAATTCTTCACTATAGCATTTAAATGTTCCTGCCATGTGATTTATGACTAAGTTTGAGTCTCCTATGACCTCAACATATCGTGCTCCCAATTCTCTAAGAATTTCAAGGCCTATCACCACTACTTCATACTCAGCTTATTATTAGTACATTGGAAATCAAACTGAAATGAAAGTTCAGTTCTTAGGCCTACTGGGGATATGATGATAATACCACAGCCTGAGACCTCTTGGGTCCTAAAACCATCGAATAAAAGAATCCAAGGTTTTAACGAAACTTCCAATGCGGCTAGGCCTGTACTATTTTTTGGATCAACATCTAAACAAGGATGATCTGCCATGAAATCTGCTAAGGCCTGACCTTTTACAGCCTTTTGAGGTACGTATTGGAAACTGAATTCCATTAAGGCCAAAGACCATTTGCCAATTCGGCCTCGTAATAATGGCCGCGTTAACAAATATTTAATCAAGTCTGTTTTACTCATGATGTAAATGGAAACGAGAAGCATGTAGTGCCTCAATTTTATTGCAGAAAAATATAAGGAAAGACATAATTTTTCAATGGAAGAATATCTTTTTTCGCAAGAGGTTAACAATCTACTCAAATAATAGACGGCCTGTTCTTGGCCTTGTTCATTGTCTTGAGCTAAGAGACTTCCAATTGAATCTTTAGCCGCAGAAATGTATAGCTTCAACGGCTTGCCCTTGACTGGAGGCATTAGAACTGGAGTAGTTGATAAGTATCCTTTGATTGCTTCAAATGCTTCCTGATGACAGTCCTCCCAAATGAAGGCTTCATGATCCTTCAACTTGAGTAATGGTGAAAAGGCCTTAACTTTTCTTGCTAGGTTTGAGATGAACCTCCTGATAAAATTTAATGATCCTAAAAGTTGTTGTAATTCCTTCTTGGACTTGGGAGGTTGAGCTTCTACTAAGGCCTTTGCTTTGTTCTTATCCACTTCAATGCCTCGTTGATGCACCAAGAATCCTAAAAAATTGCCTGCAGAAACTCCAAAGGCACATTTCAAAGGATTCATTTTTAAGTCAAAGTCCTTCATCCGAGTGAAGGCCTTTCATAAATGGTCAAGATGCTCATTGTAGGACTGAGATTTGACCACTACATCATCAATATATATATTTCCATAAACTGACCTAAGAAGTTATGAAACATGGAATTCATGGCTCGTTGGTAGGTGGCGCCAGCATTTTTAAGGCCAAAGGGCATCACAACCCATTCGAAAGTGCCTAAGGCCCCTGGGCACCTAAAGGCAGTTTTGGCCGTGTCTTCTTCATCTATAAAAATTTGGTTATAGCCTGAATGGCCATCCATGAAAGTCAGAATTTTATGTTTAGCTGCTCCATCTACTAACAAGTCTGCTACTGGCATTGAGTACTCATCTTTTGGGGATGCTAAGTTTAAATTACGAAAATCTATGCAAACTCTAATTTTGCCATTCTTTTTCACGACATGAACTATATTAGAAAGCCATGTAACATACCTTGCTGTGCGTATGAATCCAACTTTGAGCAACCTCTCTATCTCAGCCTTGACTTGCAGTTCTACTTCACTTGACATTCTTCTAGGTGGTTGTTTGAAAGGTCTGAACCCTGGTTGAATTGGTAACTGATGCTCTACCAACTCTCTGGACAGTCCTGGCATTTCATCATAATCCCATGCAAAACAAGTCTTGAACTCCTATAAAAGTTGAATGAATTCCTTCTTCACTTCTTCTGGGAGGAGTTGGCTGATATAAACAGGCCTAAAATTTTCTTCATCTCCAAGATTAATCTCATCTAAGGGATCCTGGATGCCAGCTTTTAGGTCATCAAGTCTGGCTGGTGCAGCTTCTAGGTCTTCAAGCCGAATAACATCAGCATCTTCATCTTTATTCAGGCCTTCATCTTCATAAATAAATTCGGCTGCATCAACTGAGTTATTTTCCTCTTCACTGAACAAATCCTGCATCCTTCTCTCTACTAGGTAAGCATTAAACCTGGTTGACATAGCCTCAAGGGCCATGTCCTTTTCAAACTCCAAGGGATGTGCTGTCATTAGAACACACTCTAATAGCTGGAGTTATTCGCCTATGAGCATCTGGGCAAATTAACTCTTTGTATAATCCCTTCAATTCTTTAGCTGAAGGATTTGGTGTCAAGGATACCACTTTGTGACGGCCATATTTATCTAGGCCTGTCACTTTCATAGGGCCAACATCAGAATCATAAAGCCTGGCCTCTGCATGGTTGGTTGTTGCAAGGAAAGGCCTGTTGTTCGCCCAAACTACTTCTACTTCATCTCCATTCCAAAAAATTAAGCATTAATGTAGGGAAGACGGGACTGCCATGTAGGCATGAATCCAGTCTCTGCCTAGTAAAACATTATGTGTAGAACGAGAGTTTATCACAAAAAATGGAGTAGTTAGAGTTTTGGTACGCACTGTGAGCTTCATGATGATAATGCCTTGACAAGCCGTGACACCTCTTGCAAAATCTGTCAAGCTTGCACTAGAGGCGATCAAACCTTTATCTGTCCTACCAAGTTTGTGCATCATGGTCCTTGGCAATAGGTTAGTAGCTGAACCATTGTCTACTAGTAAACGGTTAACAGGCATGCCATCCAAACATCCCGTCAAATACAAAGGCCTGATATGGTTAGCCGTTTTAGAAGACAGCTTTTCAAATTGAACAACGACTGCTGTCTTTACGGCCTCTTTCTCAACTTTTTCTGCAAAAATGGTTTCAGTGGTTATATGGTCAGCAAGCCTGGGTGACTCTGTAAGGATATAGACTGTTTCTCCCAGCTCTATAACATCCCCTTCCATGACTTGAACTTGATTCTCCTTGGCCTCTAGTTCCATTGGTAAGATAACCACCATATTGCAAGGCTTTGTAGCACTAGACCTGGGTTTGAACTCTTTCGCCATTGGATTTAAACAAGATTTGCCCTCGAACGTTAATTCCTTAGGTAAAAACCGTAAGCTTTTCCGGAGCAAATTCCAGTTTCCTAGGAATAAATTTAGGTTTCTCGGGCTCCATATGATTCCCTTGCTCTTCAGGCCTGAACTTCTGTTGATACTTCGTTGGATGAGGTGTTTCTGGTACAACTTCTTCTATGAACCTCTCCTTAGGCTTATAAACTCTCCTAGCCTTAGGTGTACCCTCATCTTCTTCATCAATACTATTTCTAGGGGCTGGTGGAGACCTGAACTTTGGTGAAGCCTTCACTTGAACCCTTTTGCTGGTAGGAGTCTTGCTTGTCATAAACCTTATAGCTTCATCAGTATCTACGTCCATGTCGTCTCGTTCTAGGCTTTCCAACTGTGACTGCTTCCATGACTCTTCTTCTATCCGCTCTGAAATCTCAGCCTCCTCTCTCTCTCGTCTAAAGGCTTGTCTAATCCTTTGACGTCTTCGTTTTTTAGACCTTGATAGCGCTGGTGGCTTTGGGGGAAACTTAGGATGTTCAACCCTAAACCACTCATTTGGAGGAGTGATTGGGGGTTTCACGGTCCTAGGCCTACCAGTTATTGGAGCAGTGATTGTAAGCTTATGGAGATCTTCCTGGACTTCATCTAGGCCTGTTCTGAGCCTAGAGAAAATTGAAACACGTCTTTCTGGAACCCTCTGGACCTGTTGTTGGATATAACATCTAGGCCTGTGATTGGGATTAAACATAGCTGCTTCCATCATCTTAGGCCTGGGAGTATTTGGATGTCGACCCCATTCATGGCAAATGAACGTCTCAGCATGCCTATGTGGTTTACATATTGCTGTCACAGGTCTGTTCCATCTGGACTGATAATGTTTACGCCTTCCTCTGGTTGGTATTCTCCATAATCCCTTTTGTATGCTGCCCTTGATAGTGACCCCATACTGACTTTGGTTCTTGGAGCAGCCCTTGGCATGCCTCTAGTGTTCACAGAGACCATATTCGTATTCAGCTCTGCTGGAAATGGGTTAACATCCACTCCTAATACTTTCCTGTTCTCCTTGGCCTCAAACTTGAATTCACCACGTTCAATCTTATCCTGTATGTCATTTCTAAAAACAATGCAATTATTTGTAGTATGACTCCAAGAATTATGGTACTTACAGTATTCTTTTCCTTTGAGCTCCTCAGGCTTGGGGAGGGTATGTCCGTGGGGGAATTTGATCAACTTGTCAGCTACGAGTTGGTCAAAGATTGCCTCAGCCTTGGACACATCAAATGTGTAGACTCTGTTTGACTTGCCTGCTGGAGGGTGAATACTCTTCAGCTCTATACCCCCAATCTTTAGAACATATGGCTTCTTGTTAATCAATTCAGCAACAGCACATTCAGGGCTGAAATCCCTATCTACAGCCGTGATCTCAAAGTTAGGATCTCTATAATACATGCCAATAGAAGCAGTTCTTCGATCTTGTTCCTCCTTCAAATTCTTCTCGTATCGGGCTATCTTGGCAGATAACTCGACCAAATCTCTGTATTGTGTTCCATGGAATCTCTTTTTAAGCTCAAATTTTAGCCCATTGATGGCCAAACGTACATACTCCTTTTCTGGAAGAGGGATTTTGCATTTGAACCTGGCCATCTTAAACCTTGACAAAAATGTCTTAACACCTTCATTTGGTAGTTGGCACAAGGCTGCCAAATCTACCATAGTTACCTCGGGTTCAACTCTGTAAAATTGTTGATGGAACAAGTCTTCAAGCTGCCTCTAGGTCTGAACTGAATTAGGAGGCAAGCTTATGTACCACGTAAAGGCTGTATGTGTCAAGGAGTTGGGAAACAACCTTAACTTCCATGCATCTTCAGTACCTGCTTCACCACATTGCACTTGAAATCGAGCCACATGTTCAATAGTAGATTCACGGATGTCCTCCCCTGAAAATAGATGAAACTCTGGAACTCTGTATCTATAAAGACCTGTAAACGTTTATTATTTTTCTGGAAATAATGTTGGGGAAATGTGAGGACTTGATTAAAATGGTTAAGTGTTTGGTTATGTGGTGTTAGGAGTAATGTTGGACCTACTTGCATTACATAAGGAAAATTTGGACCTAGGGTGTAATTTTTTGAATTAAAGTAAAGTGTGTGTATATGTGTGGTGTATGAGAGGAGAGAGAGAGAGAGAGAGAGAGAGAGAGAGAGCACAACCCCCACAAGAGAGGCTGCCCCCCACCACTCTTGTTCTTCCATTTTCTTCATGTCTCCTCCAAATTCTTCCAAAAATCTCTCAATCCAACTCAACCCTCTCACAAATCCTTCAACATTGGAGCATATGAGCTTGATTTCTTCTTAGGTTTGCTTTGGAAAGCTCAAGACTTGGTGGTTTTGGTGATTTGAAGCTAGGGTTTGCTTCCCCACACTTGTTTCCAAGATCCTTGCTTGAGGTAGGAGAATTTCTATCAATTCAACTTGTAAATATGATGTGTGTGTGTGTGTATGGCATCCCCTTCTCCCTTGTTCATGCTAAATCCCCTTGAAAATCACATTTCTAGTCATTTTTGGATAAAGACATATGATATCTTGCTCCCTTGTGATTTCCTTGTTAATTAGTTGATACATCACTCCCTTATAGCTCAATTTGATGACATACTTGCTAGATTGTATCAAACCCACTTGAAAATCCATTTTTGTGTAACTTTGATTGGGGAAAGACCTTGATTCATGTTGATTATTGTTTCCCCACTTAAATTAGTTGTTGAATCTTTCCCCTACACTTCATTCTATTGATATTTGGCTTTGGAATCATTGAAATCGGAGTTTTAGAGAAAAATCCCCAAAAATCACATTTTGAGCAGTTTTCGGGTGTGCTGTCTGGAATCCCGCCTGAGCGGTTTGCCGGGCGATTTTGACAGATTGTTGGACAATTCCTGTTTTGAGTTTTGGTCTATTCCTTCACACTTGTTTGGCCTCCGAACGTGTTTTCCACTCATACGACGTGTTTTCTTGATTTGGTAACACTTAGATACTTATTAGCCATGTGAAATTCTTGTTGTTGAGTGTGCTATTGCGTTGATAAGATTAACAGAAGTTTGGAATGTACGGTTGGTGCCTTGATTGGTTAATTGTTGAGTTTGAGTTACGGAATGCGTATGTATGAAAGATTTGACACACGTATGACACGAGGTTAACGTGAACACATAAAAAATGGAATTTGTGGACTTGCAACATTGGATATGGGGCCTTAATGGTAGCCCAGAAGGATACTCGGTTCGTCCTATGGACGTTTTGCGAGGAATGTACCTTGGCCAAAGGGAAAGTGGACACGAGGCCTATATGGTATGCCTGGAAGGACACTCGGTCCGTCCTCCGGGTTTGTCACGAGGAATGTGATGATGAAATGATAATGATGGACATGTAATACGGAAAATGAACACTTTGGACACGCGCGTCGTGTCGGGTATGTGTCGGGTATGAGTCGAGTACGGTAATGTGAATATTGAATCGCTATAAGAACCTTCAAGCTTGTTTATCTCTGTTGTGTTATTTGCAAATGCTCTAACCTTGTGTCGGTCTACATCTTATTGTCTTTACCTCATGTGCATCGCATTTCCAAGTAGGATAGATAGACATTTTCCTACTAGGCTAGTGAGGTCACCCTTATAATTTCAGGTACCCAGCATGGAGGAACATGACATGGAATGCTTGAAGTGTATGCATGCATCTTTTTGAAAGCTCAATAGCGGAGTTATTTTGTCATCTTTGGACTTATGATTTTGATGAGATGATTTTGTAACTCTAATTTGATTCATCTTTTGACTATTGGTTATGTAATAACACTTGAGATTTGGTTAACTCTATTTGGGGGTACGAGTACCCGTAGACAATTGTGACTTGTGGACCTTAAACATGTAGGTTGTAATATGAGACTTTGACCTTGACTACGAAATTATTGACTTCCACGTGGATTATGTTCTTATATTTATTTATAAAATTGAGGGCGTGACAGTATCCTTTGGGGAAGGCCTTTCTATCAACATCTTTTTAGTGTGGCTTTGTGTACGCTGGCCTACCCATAGGCTTGAACCCTGGGATTAACTGCTCCTGTAACAATGCTATGACCTGATCCTTTCCCATTGCTGGGTCTGGTCCAGGGAAATGGTTTTGAAAAGCTTGCTGGACTGGTGGGTTTTGTTGTCCAGTAGGGGTAGCTTGTCCATGTAAGCCTGTCCATGCCCACTGGGTATCACAAGGGGTATAGCCATATGGGTGTTGATTTGTATTAGTTGGAGGCCTTGTATACCCAGGCTTGAGAGGTGAACTGCCCCCAAGCATGAATCGCCTTTCTGGGTTCTCAGTAGGCCTAGCTGGAGACGGATTTCCAGAACCAAGGCCTGTTTTTAACGGTCTTCCAAAAGCTGGAGAATTGGAACTAGAAGCCTGGTGTGGAGCTTGACCCATCGACGTTTGATGTCCCTAGGAGGTCCCAAAAACACCAAACTGAGGGATCACAGGTTGTTGGGGAGGTGGATCAGACTTCTCCTTGCCTTTAGTTCCATCCTTTAACATAATAGCCATCAAGTTGTGCCTCAAATTGTTTAACGTCTCAGACATGGCACCAACATTCATGGTTAGATGACATATACTCGCTGAAAGTTGCATATTGGAATCCCTAATCTCATTCATGGCTGAACCAACCGTGTAAGAAATATCCCATGACATCTCTTGATTTGCCATTATCATATGGTTACGCATGACTTCCATAGATTCGCTCAGCTCTTGAGAACTGAGGTGAGACGGCATTGAACTGCCAGTCTTTTGTGAGGACTCTCGAAGGGCTGCTTCGAGTTCTGCTTGTTCTTTTGCTTCAGCCGTTGCTTCGGCTTTCCAATCTGGATCATCTTGTTGGGATTGATCCTTCTGATCTTTCTGAGTACCTCGTCGACCTGTGTTCACCCTTTTTAATTTGGGGTCCCACTGGGCGTGCCAATGTTCGTCTGGTGTTGAAAAATAAGGGAAACCGCGAGGGCCTAAACGTGAACGTTAAGGCCTGAGCGATCTAATGCGGGCATGCCAGGACTGGATTGCAATCCAATTGTTGAGATAGGTCTCGCACCTTCTCATGACTTCGTTTCTTAAGCGATTGGCGTGATCCAAGGGCAGAACCACGCGAATTCGTCGTGCCTTAATGAAAAGGACTTATAATTTCCCAAACGGTTTTGGAAAATGGATAAAAACGAGATAAACTAAAGGCCAAACTTTATTAATCAAAATTAACAAAGGCTTGGAATACAACGGAATATGAAAATGGATGAGTGCTAGTGTGAGCTAAGCAAACGTTTTGAAACAGAAAAAGAACAAAACAGTGAAAAATCCACGAGAGTAGAGGGATAAAACTCTGAGTAGAGTGATTGTAAGCGTGAGCTTTGTGGTTGAGGAACCCTTAATTCTCTTTTGGCTTCTGAATTTATAGGCCATGGGTTCCTAATCTTTTGTTAATGCTTTTGAATTTCAAATTCTCTTAACAATAAGTTTGTTGCTCGGTTTAGAGATTAAACTCCATTTTAATCCGTTAACCATTTTTCGAAATTCAATTCAGACCTTGCAGCTTTCCCTCCAAATCGCATAAGCTCATGGCTGAAGAGTTTGTCTTGAGCAGGCCTCTTTGCCCTACAACTGTTATCCCTTAAATCGTGGGTTTTCAACGGTAGAAGAGGCCTAAGCCTTTCCAACTCTTTATCTTTTCGCGTTGGGAAGTTTTGTAACGACCTCTTCCCCTTTTCTAGGGATTAAACCCTTATCTTTATCCATTTCGGGTTCACCAAATATTTTCAGAAATTAATTATGTGATTAATTTCAAGTTTAAATTGAACCCAAGCCGACTTAAGTGATTGGATTGGACCTTGTTAATTTATCAAGGCCTTTATGCTTCAGGCCCATCAGGCCTAATTCAGTTACTTTGATCACAAATCAAAGCCTTTGGTTAATTTTGCCAAATTTGGGTGTAAACAGTTTCAATGATGAGCCTATATAGAAAAAAAGTAAGCTAAATTAGAGTACTTGTGGGAGATCACTTCTCAAAGGAGTACTAAAAAAGAAAGATGTGAAAGAAATAAAAGGCTTAAATAAGAGAGTTTTTCAATTGTATCTACTCCAATGTCTATCTGAATAAAGTTTTCTAAGTAGGCCTGCAGTATAACGTTGTTAATTTTTTAATCAAAGTATGACGTTGTCATTGGGATTAACTGTCAATGCAAGCAAGGTGGAGGGTTAAATGCAATTGTTGAGATCTTTTTCTACTGATTCTGTTTATGTTGGCATCTTTGCCGGATGACGTTTCTTATGAAATGACTTGAGAGCTCTAAATGTTTTAATCATATTTGCTGTGATGTTCATGAATGGTTCAGAATATTACAAAGATTTTTATCATGTTAAAAAAAAAGTCTAATTTTGTTTACTCTCACTGCAAGAATTACAAGAATGTGTGAGTAATAGTGTATTCCATTTAAAAAATCTTATCAATGATTCTTCCTTGATTTGTGCTTGTCAAATCTTTCCATAAAATCTGTAGCAGTTTGTTTACATAACAAATTACTTAAAGTTCAAAAAAAAAAAAAATTAAGTCCATGTATTCTGAAGATATTTGGGACCTATTGCACACCTTTTGTAAGTCAACCTGGTTAGCACAAGAAGTTCTTTTGCTTGTTGTGACGATACTATAATTTTGCTGCAATACATTAGAGGTAGGAACTGCTCCTTTAGTTCCTTTTTCAGCGTCTCCCACGTCTCAATCTTTTGGACGAACCATGTCCTCAGACCGGGTTCTCCACCAGAGATTTGCATCTCCAGTGATATACATTGCTGTAATCGTCACTCGTTTTCTCTCTGGTACGTACACGAGCAGCAGGAAAATACTGATCCATGTCCCAAAGAAAGTTTTCAACTCCTTAGCATTTTGGGCCCCACCGAAAGCCTTTGGTTTGGAAACCTTCATGTTAACCCGTAATCGAATCCGTTTGAGCGACCAGTAATGGCCCTCTTTACTGGCGACAATTCCAACTCCAAGATAGAAACTCTCTCCTTCATAACGTACGTCTGAGACTTTAGCCATATCATCCATCAACTCTGTGAACTTGGTGTCGGTCTGCACATACGGGTAAGCTGTGAGTAGATTTCTGGGACTCAATCTCAACATAATTCAATATGACATCTAGACGATCCACCAAAGTGTCCCCCTCATCAGATTCGCCAATGCCAACGAGATTCTGCAACTTTGTTAACCGTTCCCACACAGCATCAAGGGACAAATTTGCAGCCATTACTCCAACCTGGAGCTCTGACAATTCAAGTTGCCAATAATTTAATCCCTAACGAATTTTCTAGCTTGTATTTGCATGTTTGCTTATCTTTATAAAATGCCCCATGTTCGCTCATCAAAAAATTAAAGACCCTAGCTTATCTTCTACTTTGGTTTAGTTACAGTGGTACGTCGATCAAAACAACCCACAAAATGCAAAATTAATCGAGTCAACAAGTCCAACCCATAATATTGCATTGCCTTCTAGCTCCAACATGTTTCTCATATAGATCAATTATGTCCATGAATTCGAGGAGAGAGGGGGAGAGCTTTGGATCTAAGGCAAAGTAGTGAGAGAAGCAATTTTGGAAAGAGAAGAGAAAAAGAGAGAGGGAAGGGCTACAATACAAACCCGGCCCTATTTGGATGTGTATCATATGTACCCCTATAAAAGTTATGATTCGATTACCTCTTATTTATAAAGTTACGATTTTTATTTTATAAAAGTTACGAGACGCACCAAAATGTAATGAACCATAAAAAATGTTATGAATCATATTGCTAAAAAATTATGAAACACTAAAAATTGTTACGATTGCTAATGAGGTGGCCCAATATAGACTATACAATAAGTGCATATGGGGCACACCTTTAATGAGTGTGTATTATAGCCATTCTGAGAGAGAGGGGAGAAGTCGAGTAGAAAAGAGGTGGAAATTTTCAACCTGCTATACCCGATAGGGCCTGCTTGGATCAATGACTGGGATTTATTTTTAACATATATAGTAAGGAATGTCTGGGGGAATTGATGCACCAAGCCACTTTATTAGGGCATGGAAGCTGAACCGGTTTGATGTTGCAAGAATTGTTATTTTTCGCTCTTACGGCTCTATATATAAACCAAACAAGCTGACCACAAAAATAAGTACTCATGGGGCCTGAAGGCTATCTCCTGTTCTGCTTCCTTATTATTGCTAATTACTCAATAACTAGTGGTACTGAAGCTTCTATTCATACATATTCAACAAAGTCGACGCTGCACTGCAGTAATTTTCCAGCAGATTTTCTTTTTGGGACAGCTTCATCGTCTTATCAGGTTGCTTTTGAATCGAGTCCGTTTCAAATGTAGGTTTTGAATTTCCAAAAGATATTCTCAGATAATAAAAAGATTTTCTTTGTTCACTATTTTGTTAGTATGAAGGGGGAGCAAATGAAGGCGGTCGAGGTCCAAGCATATGGGATACATTCACTCATAAGTATCCAGGTCTTCTTCTTCTTCTTCTTCTCTCTCCCTCCGTGTGGGGACGAAGCTATTGATGGTGGGAAGGAACTGAAAAATTACTAGAACAAACTTCGATCGGTGAACTGGTCAAATCAATTTCCTTTATCCTCATTCTCTTCTTTGTCAGAAAACCGTTTGAGGTCTGTCTGCACTGTGCAGAACAACCACATGTAGTTCTTATTTGCACGGAACAATATATGTTGTGTTGTTCTGTACCTCTGTCTGTTCTTTGCCTTTTCCCTTCGGGCCTTTTCCACTTCATTAGGCAGACATCTGAGGCTTCCATTTCATGTGTCACACATTTAATTAAGTGTTCATTTCATCTTGTTTTCTTTCCTATATTTGTTTTATAAAAAATCGAGAGGCTGAGGAGTCGGTTGAGATCTTGCCAGTTGCAGCAGTAGAAGAGTCTTGGGTACTCTACGAAGCTCTCTCGATGCTTTTCTTTTCCGATTGTATTGATTTCATCTTTTATCCTTTTGATAATGAAATTTTCTTTTCCTGATAAAAAGAAAAGAACTTAATCCAAAGGGTTGGCAAAGTGGGCATGAGAAAAAGTGTTCGACCATGTGGTCTCATGTTCGAATCTCACGGAGGCCAATCATCCCAAATCTTGGGGCCATTGAGGGTTATGCCCGGTCCTTACCTTTTAGGCCCCGAAATTAGTTGAGGTGCGCATAAATTGACTCAGACAACCGGTTAAAAAAAAAAAAACTCACGCACTCCGATTAGCAGGCATAGATGGGTCTGAAACAAAAGAAACAATGGGGTACACTCTTTTTTTGGGCAGTTGTAGATATGTTTTCGGCTCCTTAATTAGATTTTCGGCCTGGATTCTTGTCTCCTGTGTTCTCTCTGATACCAATGACTGCGGGAGCGAATTGAAATTGCACGCAGAAAATTATTTACATAAACTTCTGTTGAACTCCTCAAAATCAATTTACGCCCGCACACACACAAGTTCTGATTCTTCTGAAACCTCAATCACGTATCCACCGAATTGAAATTCATTTAATAGAAAAACTAATTGGGGTCCTACTATACAATCAATAAAAAATAAATGTATTCTTTTAGAAGAGAAAAAAATAAATCTGTTATCTGTACTTTAGCTATTACTGCCAAGATATGCTTCCAATTATTAAAAAGAGTGTTTATAACAAGATTTTGGTGGTGATTGCAGGTAAAATAACAGATGGTAGCAATGGAGATGTGGGTGTTGATTCTTACCATCGTTACGAGGTACATGTCCATACAAACTTGTTCCCTAGCTATACTTTGAAAGTTATGGATACAGGAAAATAAAAATGTAAAATTAAATATACATTAAATATGAAACACGCATCAAAAATATTTTGCTGACATTTCTGCAATTAGTTAATTTTTTTTACGAGAATTGAAGAATATCATAATGATCTTCATCGTTGCGTATCTTTTATGTCATACAAAAATATTCACCCAAGAACGCTGCGACACCTATGTGACGTTTCATTATTTTCATTTCGTTTGATAGGACACATATGACGCATCTTATATATTAGCAAAACAAATATGAGACCCATTATACCAATGGTGTTAGGAGTATCACTACTACAGACTTTTGGTGACGAAATGATCACATCTCTAAATTATTAGATTTTGTTGTCAAAAAACATAACTGACGACAAAAGTATTAATGACCAATTATTTCGTCATCCAGTTTGTTGGCTATAGGTTGTTGTGGAAAGTATATGTTTTATTTTTGCGACAAAAAATATCCTTGCAATATGTAACATTTTTGGCGACGAAATTGTTTTCATCGCTACAAAAAGCCAAAACGCGGAAAATGAATTTCAACTTCGCGAGCACTACTAATACTCAAACTCATGACTTCCAGTTCCCATACTATAACTCCCTATGCTGAGCCACTTAACATATGAGCTATAATTTTGCAAAATATAATATATAATTAACATGTAATGGGAAATGCTAACGGGTGCAATGTTACGCCCGTTAAGGGTATAAAATGGTACACATGTGGATCCCACTTGTACGTTTTTTTTTTTGATAACTCTCACTTGTACTTTGAAGTACACTTAAAACGTGTATTTTAAAAGTGTACATGATAGTACAAGTGAGACCCAATAAGTGTACTTTTCTGCACCCTTAATGGGCGCAATAGTACGCCCGTTAGCAAGACCCGTAACATTTTGTTAATACTTTTCAAATTAATCTATATATAATATATTTACAATTATATTATTTACTAGGCCATATTAATTGTTTGAACGTAAAAAATTAATTAGGTCACAGATTTGGCACTAAATGGCACCTTTCTGTAACGAAACCTGTATCTTGTCCCCATATGGTACCTTCTTGGAGACGAAATATGAGTTTCTAGCCAATAGGCACCATTTTCATGCAAAAATCTTATTTCCTCACCAAAAGGTACCTTTTTGGTAAGAAATGAGGTACCATTTGGCGAAACTTAATTCCAACTGAGAGAGCCCTATGAAATGCTTTCATGGGAATTGCCATGTCAGGGACGTTTGATTTGTTTGATTTATGATGAAACTTTTATTGGTGTGATAGCTTGACTTGTTCAAAATTATATTTCAGGAAGACGTGGGGATCATGAAAGAAATTGGTCTGGATGCATACAGATTCTCAATCTCATGGCCTAGAGTAATACCATGTACGTAAGATGATCGTTGGTTTTGTTGCCTCTGAGTTGCGTTATGTTTCAATGATGAGCCAATATAGAAGGAAAGTAAGCTAAATTAGAGTACTTGTGGGAAATGATAACAAGAGAGTTTTTCAATTATATCTACTCCAATATCTATCTGAATAAAGTTTTCTAAGTAGGCCCTGCAGTATAACATTGTTAATTTTTTTAGATCAAAGCATAACGTTGTTATTGGGATTAACTATCAATGCAATCAAGGTGGAGGGTTAAATGCAAGTTGAGATCATTTTCTACCAATTCTGTTTATGTTGGCATTCTGTCAAACGAGTCTGATTTTGTTTACTCTCACTGCAAGAATTACAAGAACGTGAGTAGTACCGTGTCCATTTCATTATGGGGGTAGGGTACAAGATATATATAGATGAATACAATTTTTTGATAGAGAAATGAGAGTGGGGGGATTATTCATGCTCGTTTGAGGAGGGTGACAACGATTTATTTGTTGCCAAGGTTAATCTTTTTTCTATGTTTTTTTTTTCTATCTTCTCAATTATGGCTCCATTCATTGGCTTCCGGATGGTAAACTAAAGAGGTGTCCTTGTTTTTGTCTCTTTTCACACTACTTTTCTCAACGTTAGTAAGATTTATTTTTCGGAAATTTAGTGTCTGGTCTAATTTTCTCTACTGGTAGATGGAAATTTACCACCTGGTGTAATTTGGCAAGGTTTACTTTTCAATTTGCAGATGGAAAGCTTAGTGGTGGAGTGAACAATGAAGGAATCGAGTACTACAACAACCTTATCAATGAGCTCCTAAAAAAAGGTTATTTTCTTTCCATTGTAGTTCTTTCTTTTGTTGGTTATCAGTCCATGTGCAAGAATAGGATATTCTCTTGGGCAGGTTGTATATACTTGTCGATTTGTGTTTTTTTTCGGTATCAGAACTGTTCGGTTTGTGATGTTATGGCGATTTGCAGGTATAAAGCCGTTTGTGACTCTATTTCACTGGGATCTTCCCCAAGCCCTGGACGATGAGTATGGTGGTTTTCTGGGTCATCAAATTGTGTGAGTGGCCTAATTAGACATTTAACGTAAGGACTCTTGTGATGATTCCAACATTCATCTTCCCAATTTATAATCACTCCATGAAGCAATCACTTCATGATCAATTTCCATTAGTCTTTTGAGAGTTACATCGTCGTTTGCATGGAAATGAATTCCCATCTTTTTACCATTCTTAATTATGTCTTTCAATTCCTTAATAATAATGGCATTGCGTCTCGAAATATACTCGTTGGACACAGAGGCATTATGGTATCTTATACTACTACATCCTGTAATTTCTTTTACGAACGAAATCGATAATCAAGGAAAAATACTACAGTGGTTATTTCTTTGCAGGCTTGTAATGTGTTTATCCTTATGGATATATTCTAAAACGCTAAATTTTTTACAGGGAAGACTATAAGGACTATGCAGACCTTTGCTTTCAAAAATTTGGTGATAGGGTGAAGCATTGGATCACTTTCAATGAGCCTTGGTTATACACCACCATGGGATATGCAGTCGGCGTCACAGCACCAGGCCGATGCTCTTCTTGGCAGCAAATGAATTGCACCGGCGGAGATTCAGGTACTGAGCCATACATTGTGGGGCACCACCATCTTCTCGCTCATGCAGCCACATCAAAACTGTACAAGCAGAAGTATCAGGTCGAGCTCGACAACCCCTAGGTTATTATCCAATAAGATCGAATTTATACTGTTTCCAATGCTCGTTGCTTATCGTATTCTGGAAAATTGGCTAAGATGAGTTGGCCGGGATAGAGAAAGGAAAACAAAGCAACTTAGACTAACCTCTCGTTAGGATGACTAATTCAGAGGCTGATGCTCTATGCTTTCATAAATATGCTCAAGTCATACTTAGTTTTTTATCGGCAAAAGAAATTTTCCAGAAGAAACACGATAGGGGTACATCGAGAAAGGGGAGGGGCATCGACCCAATGGTTGGGTGGGGAAAGAAACGAGAAAAAAGAGAGATTAAAGATTACGCTACATAATAACCCTCCTAATTCCTTCCAAGCAGCTCTTAAATCATCGACGGAATATGCATCAAGATTGTGATTTCCTTTTGCCCAAATGGCAACTCCTTGTTTAAACTATGTCCACCAACTCCTTACCATCTACCATCTGCATTGTGGAAAACCATGTGGTTTCTTGCTTTCCAAATTGACCAATGCGCCACAAAAAAAGGTGATTTCCGGCCCAAAAGATTTTCTCCAAGTTGAAATAGGTGTTAGAGAACCAAAAAATCATTTGATCAACCAAGGATGCAGAACTAACCCATTGTAGGTTCCACCACTCCATGACAGCAGACCAAACTTTTCCAAACTAAAAGGCAATGAAAAAGAAGACAGATTTTTCATACCAATAGATTTCTCCTATAGTGCGGATTCTACAGACTTTGGCTTCTCTTTGGGTTGAAAGATGGTAAAGTTTCAGAAAGGCAAACTTCGCCTCCTGAGGTCCCAGCCAAATGTATATGATCCCAAAGCTTTGTTGCATTTCCAGATCGACTTCACCTTGATCTTGAAGCCCTGCTTGATAATCCTACCCAAATATGAATTAACTTTCCCCACAGAGCAAATGTCCTTCCAAATATTGGATGAGCTACCAGTGGTTGGCAATTTTGGCCACCAACAGCTATCCCCAATCCCATATTTCTATAATCTAACCCATTTGCAAAAAAAATCGTTACAAAATCTCCAAGGCTGAATTCCATTCTCTGATTTTTCTGATGCCAAGACCCCAACCTCCTTGTGATACATTCCATTTGATCGTATTTAGCATTCTCTTATCATTGGTTTCTCCCCTGTTATGACATTATATACGAGTATAGAACAACAAACAAGAAAGCAAACCACACTAGTACACATATATGTACGTGGTTCCACTCAAGCACAAAGTAGGCGAGGGACGGAAGAGATTACAAAGAGCCAGCAATAATATGTATCTCTTGAAACTCTAGAATCTCCTAAGTTCCCCTTTTATAGAGGAGCACAAAACAGGACTTTAAAACACACTGTACAGAACATTCCCGTGTTCGATCTTCTGGATGGTCGTGAGGTCCGTCTGGACGAAAAGTACTAAGAGTCAATCCTTCCCAACTTCAGTAAAAGCAGTTCGGACGGTCATGACTCCCGTCTGGACGAAAAGTACAGAACCTTCAAAACTGAATTGAAGGCACACTCTTCACATCCCCCAAGAAATTGGCTCTGTAATTTTCTCATCGGAATCCAGTAACAAAAAGAAACCGCTATACGAGTGTTTCTGAACAAATAAAAAATTCTATGAATACCAGATTAAGTTGATCATTTAATGGTTGTTTTAAAACTTGAGCAGGCATTGCAAAGGGGCGAAATTGGAATCACACTGGTAACACATTGGATGGTACCCTTCTCAGAAGCATGGGAAAACCAAAATGCTGCACTAAGGGCCCTTGAATTCATGTTTGGTTGGTAAGTTTTCATTAACTTCAAAGGAGTAATTTTTTTTTTTTGTCATTCGTTAATCCTAATCTACTCTATCCTATCCTATGGGATTTGGAGAAGAGGATGGGTGCTTACGGGAAAATAGTGTAAATTTAAGAGTCACAATTTCGAGGGAGTAATTTGCGATGGGAAAATAGTGTAAATTTAAGAGTCTTCACAATTTAAGGGTATTAAGTTTTCGTACTGTTGTTATTAATCACTAGTCCTCTTATGTTTTCTTTTTTTTTGAACGGCGTCCTCTTAGGTTTTTAAACACATACTAACACTTTTAAGAGCCACTTACCCCCACAAAAAAAAAACACTTTTAATTGAAGAGTTGTTCTAGATCAGGAGCAACCTTGTTCGAGGGATTTGGGTAGTAGGAAAAGGGAAGGCTATTGACACACCCCTACTTGGGTGTGTATGATACACGGAATTGAGGCGGATAGTAGTGCAGCATCCGAGTCGTTAATCACACAATCAACTGGTCGGATTTTATCTCGGCACTTGCATGAGCCGAGCGGTTTATTGCCGAGATAAAATCCGAGCCGTTGATTACCAAGATCAACCGTAGGATACCTAGATCCATGATACACCCCCTAAAAGTGTTACGAATCGATTGCCTCTTGTGAATAAAATTACGATTTAAATTTGTATAAAAGTTACATTTCTTTGTATAAAAGTTACGAGACACCAAAATGTCATGAATCATATTTTTGAAAAGTAAAAAAAAAAAACTGTTCCAGGGCTCTGCTGGGGGGGGGTGTGTGTGATGCGCTCCACTGGTGCCCTGGTGGTGGGTCCCTTCCTATGGGTTGGGTTAAATCTGGCCGTCAACCGGTGATCCCGGGGCCAGGGCCTCAGGGTGCAGTAAAGTCTCCGCAAGAGCACCATTTTTTTCTTCTGTTCAAAAAAAAAAATTTTTTTTGAAAAGTTATGAATTTTTAATATAAAAGTTACAAGACACTAAAAGATGTTATGATTGTCATGAGATGACACAATATAGACCATACAATAGGTGCATATGGTACATCTTTAATGGGTATGTATTATAGCCATCCCTTTGTTTATTTATGTTTTCTCTTTCCTCTGCCTAGGGGTGCAACGAGCCGAACCATGCTTTGTAGTGTTCGAGCAAGGTTCATTTACTAAATGATCCGAGCATTAGAGTGTTAAGCTTCACTCGTTTTCTACAAGAGCCTAAAATTCGAGTTGGGCTCATTTTCTACACGAGCCTAAAATCGAGCTCTACTTGATTACTAAACAAATCGATTTGTGTCAAGCCATTAATTAGCCAGGCCTCGAGCTCTTGCGAGCAGCTCAGTTATTTATTTAAATAAATATTATGCATGTATTCATTTATGTTTTATGTTTCCTTTACTTAGGGGTGCAACGAGCCGAACAGAGCTTTGTAGTGTTCAAGCAAGGTTCATTTACTAAACAAGCCGAGTTTTAGGGTGTTGAGCTCAGCTCATTTTCTACACGAGCCTAAAACTCGAGCTCGAGCTTAGCTCGTTTTGTACACGAACCTTAAACTCGTGTTCGAGCTCGGTTAGGTTACTAAACGAGTTGATCTGAGTCAAACCCTTAATAAGCAGGCCCGGCCCTGAGATTTTCGGGGCCCTAAGCGTGGTTTAACAATGGGGCCTCTTTAACAATTGTATATATATTAGTTGTTTGACATTATGGTAACAAATGCATTGTGGTGCAGTGGTTCATTGCGGAATATAGGTCCCCTTACCTTAAGGACGCGTGATCGAGTCATGACGCCCATAGTAGGAGTCTCTTTTTGTATTCATTTTCGATACATATTGGTTTAAAAATGTAGGCACAAAGAATCAAATGCGTGCAGGGCCGGCCTTGTTAATGAACTAAGCCTTGAGCTCTCGCGAGCAGTTCGTTTACAACCTACCTCTTCCGTGTCTGTGTTTCCATTTTTTTAAAAATCTCATGTCCCGTGTCCGTGCCCGTATCCGTGTCTCCATCCGTGCTTGATAGTACTATACTTATATGTTGCTTCTTTTTTTCACTTTCACTCATACTATGGTTTTTCATTATGCAATCTAACTTTGGTTTCCATGCATGTATATTGGAGGTTTATGGAGCCGCTAACAACGGGTGACTATCCACATATAATGCGAACTCTTGTGGGAAACCGACTTCCTAATTTCTCAAAAGAGCAATCCGAGATGTTGAAAGGATCAATGGATTTTCTTGGATTGAACTACTACACTGCTAATTATGCAGAACATGCACCAGACTCACACAGTGTAAACCCAAGTTATATCACAGATTCTCAAGTTAATCTTACAAGTACGTTCAACTTCATTTACCCTTTGGGTTATTTCTGCATGTGCAGCATTGTGTTTCTTTTTCCCATTTGTAGATAATAAGAGTAGTGTCATTGTACCTTGATTCTGAGCTCTAGCTTAAAGCTAACTTGCTTCTTTTCCTACTAGCTGAAAAGGATGGTGTTCCAATTGGTCCAAAGGTAAGCAACAACTAAAATCTTAGGCAAGTTTTTGTGGTAGTGCCAATTGTTTTACTCCAATATTTCCTTATCATGAATTCTATTTCTTCACCTGATGTTGCAGGGTGGCTCAGATTGGCTCTTTGATTATCCTAGGGGCATTTACGATACTCTACACTATATAAAGAAGAAATACAATAACCCTCCTATTTACATAACGGAGAATGGTAATCGATATTCAAATTCATCTGGTTTTAGATAAATGTAGCGATGTCAATTTGTTAGCTTGCACAACATATGGTTTACTTAATTAGTTCCTTCTAAACCATAGTAAACTTCATATATCACCTATTAACAGCGAGACATACATGTCATTGATCAATTACAGGAATTGACGAGTTGAATAATGCGACATTGTCACTAGAAGAAGCTCTAGAAGACAAAAAGAGGGTAGATTACTTCTATGGCCACCTTTCCTTCCTTCTACAAGCAATCAAGTAAGTTTTTGAACAACAAACAGATGAACGTACTGAAATTTATGATTGAATCTACATATGTAAGGGGGTAATCAACAAAGTTAAATTTCACCGAAATTTTGAATTCCGACTTTCCTTATGATTACTGTATGGCTGTTGGTATAGGGATGGTGCTAATGTGAAAGGATACTTTGCATGGTCACTGTTGGATAATTTCGAATGGATGTTGGGTTATACGGTTCGTTTTGGCATCAACTATGTGGATTTTAATGATGGTTTGAAAAGATATCCGAAGCTTTCAGCCAAATGGTTTAAGAATTTCCTCAAACAGGAAGATATGCGATTCGTAAGTCTCTTATGGTGTAACATCATAGCCACCAATAATAGATATGAGTACAAATCAATATATTATCTTCTCTAATAATGATCTTTTGAAAGAAGCAACTACAATTGATTCAGATGAAGCACATTACACATACGAAAAATTAAGAACTCAACTTCTTTTCCAACAGGGCCGCCGACGCAGAAGCAGTTATGGTATGCAAGAATTTCATAAAGGTATGTTCCATGTGAACAAACAAGAACATGTTAATCAAATTGCACAAACATAAGCTTTGAGGCTTAGGAAAAGCTGAGAAGTGGAGATTGGTAAAAACGTTTGTGGTGGTGGACCGGTCAGGGCTGTTTTATTTTTATTTGATTTGAGGTTGGATGTATCGATGTTTTACTTTGGAGTTCTTTCTTTTGTGGTTTGGTTTATTTTTGGTTGTTGCCAACTTGCCTACTCATTGGCTTTGTGTGCTTGCTTCCAGTCTGCGGTAATTTTCAAATTAGTGTTAGCTTTGCTATCTTCTAGTATTTGATTGTTATAAATGTTATTCCCTCCGTCCCTTTTTAAGTGTGTTATCTGGGAATTCCAACTATTTTTCTCTCACATCAACTTTTACAATTTTTACATCTACTTTCCATTACTTACATTTATCAATATAATAATACCCACTAACTTTTTAAAAAGAAATCTACTTTTAAGGGCAAAATAGGAAGTGTACCCACTAACTTTTCAAAACACACATTTATTAAGGGACATCCCAAAATGGAAATGTACACACTATAAAAGGAACGGAGGGAGTAGCTTCTTTAACGTAAAAATGAATAAAAAAAAAACTTTTCCATTACAAATACAAGGAAAGTCATTCAAGGGACGGTCACTTCCGAGTCTAGCTCTACACAATAAAATCCAAATTGCTTGCAACATTTGTCACGCCCCAAATTTCATAAACATAATTAAATACATAATCCACAATTTCATAAACATAATTAAATACATAATCCACGACCATCCACGGTCAAGGTCAAATTACATATTTCAAGTCAATAAAAGTCAAAAGTTTAGTGTACCGAATCAATTATATAAACCGAATAGTCTTCACAAGTTCCTAGCCAAAAAGTACATGAATTACAAGTTAAACGTTCATCTTTTCAAAAAGTAATACTAGTCCAAGATGATCATGTAACTCGTCCAATTAGCTTTCAAAAGAATGAAGTCATGAATGCACATCCACATGTCAAATCATGTTCCGCCTTGTTGAGTACCTGAAAATTATAAGGCTGAGCTCACTAGCCCAGTAGGAAAACATCTATCTATTCTAAATGTATATGAGATGTTCATGAGGTACAACGAAGGAAGGAAAGTTAAAGAGAATAACCAAAGAAGTCACGGAAAGTCGACTAAAGAAGAGTAATTCAAGATTAATCCCATTCGGTCAACAATCACTCCGTTGTGTCCAAAACTTACGAAGTGTACCACTCATACTCTCTATACACCCTCATCATGCGTCTTATTCAATTATCCCATTCAATATAATCCGGGCATACCATAAAGGCCCCGTGTCACTCCGGGCATGCCATATAGGCCCCGTGTCACTCCGGGCATACCCTTTCGGATTTTGAGCAAAGTTGGATCGATCCAATGTGCTCTGTTCCCAAAAAAAATAAAGTGGATCGATCCATGAGCAAAGTTAGATCGATCTAACTGGGTTACGAGCCAAATTTTGCACAACTTAAGGGGATTTTGATGGGTTTTGATTCAAGGGTTTTGTGATAGCTTTGGAAGGTGTGTTAGGCCAACAATTTGGGATCCAACAACAACAACAACAAGTGAATACAATGTAGGATTCATGGGTTGGGTTCATATGGCATATTCTCCATTTCCAAAGTGGTTAAAAACACAAATGGGGATATACCCACAAACAATCAACATTATACATTGAGAATTGATAGAGATTTCCCTACCTCTTGGGATTTAGACAAGAAAACACCTCCAAGTATGAAACCCTAGCTCAAGCTCCAAACTCCAACCAAAATCTTCAAACACCGGGGTAAAACGAAAGTAACAACGCGTAGATCTCGAGATTTTAGGAAGCTTTTGTGAAGGAGTTAAGGTTGGAAGTGAGGGATTGACTTGGGTTGGTGTGGATTGAAGTTGGATGAGTAATGGAGGAGAGAGGAGGAGGGAGAGAGGGCTGGCCTCTTTTTGGGGTTTGGTCTCTCTCTCTCTCTCTTCCACCACACACACACATTACATACACTTTACACAAATAACACCTCAAGTCCAAATGTGACTTGTGTAAATCAAATACACCACAATCAACATGTATCTCACCAACACTCCAACACTTGGTCAATTTTGTCATTTCATTCAATTCCTCACATTATCCCATTGTTATTTACGAAAAATAAATATAAATTTCCGGGTCTTCACAACATTTTTGCCTATGTCACAAGAAGTTTGTGGCTTGTTGTGTTCCTGTGATTTCGCCCCACTGAAGCTATTACCACGTTCTTATTGTGAGGAAAGAGCGACAAAACTATTTCATTTCCATAACACGAGGTTTATGCTAGTAAGATAGATTGCAAAGACGTTTTTCGTGTTCTGGAGAGCCCTCAGGGCAACTACTATTCATTGTTTCTTACACTTTTTAATTTTTTTTGAAAGGAACGATTTCTCCAATTATATTAGTGATTTCGCTCATAGCAATGATTTGAACGTTTTAAAGGAAAAGCCTTTCCTTATAAATAAAGAAAATAAAATAGAGAAAAGAAAGACAATAATCAAGCGGTCTATGGGAGTCAAACCACTTCTTCCACCACCCGCCCACTCCTCGTGACACTCACCCACTCGTCTATCACGAATTCGCCACTTCGCACAATATATAGCGGGACAATTAAAATAGAGAGTTCTGTTTCAAAAAGTAAATGAAAAAGGCTATTGAAAAAATGAAAAAAATGACAAATGGAATTCAAGTACAAATTGCCGGGTGGCTCAGTGGAAAAGACATTACATGCATTCCTACTCCTCTTTCATCGTCGTTGGTCCTTTTGACATAACATACTCGGTCTTGGAAAACAAGATCAATTATGGTATCAAAGAAAAACTAGGGGTGTCCACGTATCGGATTCAATTGGTTTGGATACGGATCCGATCCGATCCGGTCATAGCGGATTTGGGTTTTTAGGATCCGGTAACCATCCGTAGGTGACATACGGATGGATCGGATCGGTTACGGATTTCGCAGATCGGTTCCGGATCAATTTGGCGGACAACCGGTTGGCAACCCTTTCCTCCATCAAATTCTATCTGGAGATGTACTGGAGATATTTCAGCTGGGAAGGTTGTGGATTTAAATGAGACAAAATATGAATAAGTTCCCTAGGAGCTTGCTTGTATACCATTTCAAGAGTTTTTTGATCACCATTATACTGTTTCTGGTACAACAGAAGACCAGCAAGCATAAATGCAAGCACATGCCACACCCACTGTCAAAAGATGGCATGCTAAGCACTTCGAACAAGATCACAAGAATTGGAATGGAAAGTAAATTCACTTAGGAAGTCTGGGACAACTTCTTCTAAGAAGAGAAGTAATAATTATGCGCTCTGAAGTCTGAACCAATACGCAAATAAACAACTTCCGAATGAGAAGTCAACAAAAATCAAGCTCAGGTCTACAAGCTATACCACGCCAGTTACTGCACTAAGTAAAGATTAATAAAGCATTCAAGTACCCCCTACCCAGTTTACTATTCTGTTAAATGCATAGCAAACTGCCAACTTTGTGGCTTAAGACATGTGTTGGAGCTAATCCTCAACTCGAAACTAGGGGTGTCCACGGATCGAATTCGGCCGGTTCGGATACGGATCCGATCCGATCCAACCCGGTCAAAGTGGATTTGGGTTTTTAGAATCCACAACCCATCCGTACGTACCTCGGATGGATCAACGGATGGTTCGGATCGGTTCAGATTGGTCGGATTGGCAAATCGGATGATCCGCTGGGCAGCCCTAAGAAAAACAATCAAAATGTTTTTTATAAGAATCTCTACGTTTTTTACAAGCACGTGCGATGCATGCGCTTCACATGACTTAAAATCACAATGGATGTTGTATGGAAATTAAACTTGCCCAAATGGTTGTCGTCCATATATTAAAGCAAGACTATGAAATGTTTGATGCAATTAAAATTAAGGAGCAAAGCAAAGTAATTGATATTAAAATACAAAACTCTTATAGAAACTTGCTTCTAATGTGCATAACAAATGAATCGACTTGATTTAACTTTCTTGACAGCTGATGCCCACTTTGTGTCTATCAATCTAATGTATCAAGTTGCCTCTACTGTTGTTGAAAATGAAAGAAATCTAATTGACAAGTAGAATTACAGTTTACTTTAACAAGCGGAATTCTCAGATCATATTGCTCAAACTATTCATAAATCATTGTGGTGGCCATATTTCGCTTCTGCTTATAGCTAACAAAAAATGAGAAACATTTTCAATAATTACTAATCTTACAAAAACAGCACATAACACAATATTCCATTGATATTGAACTTTGAAGTGTAAATAACAAAGCATTACAAATCAACATGCTTTCATATCAAATATTCATAGGAGCATAATGCAAATGTAAAAGAACAAATACCTACCACACTTTCATCTCTACCATTTGCATGAAAAAATGTATACTACAAACGTACTGCCGAGGCATGTTCTTGTTTGCTTGTGAAAGAACTTAGTAGGGAATTTGGGGAATACGTAACAACTTTAGCTAGGCTGGAAGAAATCTCATACACTTCTCGTTGTAATAAATTTGATACAAAAGAGGCACCAACTATATATGGTGGATGTGAGTGGCAGATTTTTCTTCTAGACTTTGGAGGAGCCGAAAACTATGTCGGTTGCCGATTGCCAGACCAATAGTCTGGATCGTAGCAGTGTGAGTAGCAACTCCTTTTAGCGGCGGTCGTAAATGGGGTGATTTTAGGCGTTCAGCTGCCGATGGCCAGAATCACTTATGAGACACTTTGTTTCCAGTGAGCTAAAACAATAAATTTGGTGCCAACATGGATTTGGTAGCAGTAGCACATGATTGCAAAATTGAATTTACAATCAATGGAAACAAATTTGTGACCAACCACTCTCCAATTTTAATACTAAATGAATACATATTTAATAGGACGATACTATACTCTATCCGCATCTATGTGCAAGGGTTCACGCAGTATTTTTACGTACTAAACTGAAATAAAACTTGAAGCTCTTGGTGTAACTCGACTTCATATATTTTTTGTCAATGGCTACAAATCTGATGAGTATTAAGAACTATTCTACATGCAAAGAAAGCAACAAAGTACCCAACAAATCACAGATGAATCAAATGTTGCAAGTATGAAATCACGGTCTTGGAGTCATATGAGAGTGTTGAAGGAGGTAAAAGAGTAAAAAAGAGCGAAAAGATTCACTTGGGTATTTAATCAAACACGTTGCCTACCACATGATGTCTTTTATAACGAAATACTTAAACCAAAACAAGTAAACAACTAAGGGGAAATGGCAGTATACAAAGGGGAACAGTTTAAAAAGAAGTTATATATTCACTTCGGCATTCAAACGCCTTGCCTACGACCTGATGCTTTTAGGAACATGAGATTTAAGCACAACAATTGAGGGGGAATTGTAGTAGAGAAAGAAGAAGCAATTTGTCGCAGTTAGCAATAGTGTAATGGAGTAGTATTACCTATAGTTCAAAGGGTCCCGATTATCCTTCCTGTCTCTTCCGGAGTAGCAAAATCCGGGTCAGTCGGTTTAGATGAATCTAAGAGATGAAGGAAGCCGATATATATAGCCGGTTGTGGTGGAGTTTTTTTTCCTATATTCGAGGTGCCGCAAGCGTTGGCCTAGCTGATTGAGCGCCGAAGAAGTTGGGCCGCCGTAAATGTGGGCGACCAATGATATGAGCCGCCAGAAATGTGGCGTTGGGTGTAACTGTCTATCGTTTCGCGGCTACTTTGCACTCTTGTATGGGCTATGAAGGCAGTAGAAGGATGCAAATACGGACAGCGAAGGTGCGGCGGTGGGGTGCTGATTCTCTCTGCCGTAGTACGGTAGTAGCGTTTTTAGGCGTAGGATGTATATATAGAGGCCATAATCTACTACTACTTTTTAAAAAGTGTGAAGCACTAAAAGTGTTTCTCACACTTTCGTCTACCAAAAATACCCCTCCCTAAAACTGCAAATAACTAACCTAACCCAATTACAAAAGACACGCTGATCAGTTCCCACCGTTTCTGTTAATCGCCATGTCGAAACGACACCCAAATCCAAAAACGATCCTACAGCAACTCCAACTCCCCGCTTCAAAATGAAACAGTGCCTCTTTGCCACCCCAACGTCCCTTTCAACACGCAAACACCGACAACGTTTTTGTCAAATCAATCCCTCAGAAATTGCATCACCGGCAGACATGGAACCCAACTGCCTGGTTGCGTCCGATTCAACAAAATCCTATGCTCCCCCAACTCTACTTGTCGTCCTCAACAACGACGGTATGCAAGTGATGAATAAACTACCAAATGCAATTTCGTTTCTAATTCCATTAAGTGCTTCGTATCACATCCCCTTTATTTGGATTTCATTTGTTTCGTTAGAAACAACTGCAATGACGTGTTTGTTCTCTCTTGCATTCTTGCATGTAAGGTGTTTGTATTATTCTCCAAGTGAAAGTTAACAATTGTTTGTGTTTCATCTTGTCGATAAGATTTCATTTATCAAAGCACCAGTAAACTTGGGACTTCGCCAACAAGGCCACGTTGTGGTGGAAGAGGATCCCTGAACAAATCGAGAGTCCTCAATGGTGACATGATTTGATCCTACTACTGATGATCCATATCTTCTGTTAACTTTTGCTCTGCACCAGAAAGCATGTCAAATGTTATTTCTTTTAAGTCAGTCCATTTATCAAGCGTCTCATATTTTTGTAATTTGTTTTTGAACTGGATCAAGCGTCTCATGATCTGTTGCCTTTGTTGCTTAGTGCATTAATCTCATGATCTGTTCCTGTGTTACTGCCTTTGTTTAGTAATGTGAATGTGCAAGGACCTGTTAAAACTTCTATTTCTACCTGTTATTTGCCAAAATAGGCAAGGTTGGAGTACTGCATCTAAATTCTCACGAACCAACATTGGTGGGTTTTGCTACATTAGAGAAGTAAACGATGTCCATTTATTTACTACTTTTTTTTAAGACTTTAGCGGTAACATCCAGAAGGAAGATGACATAGTAATGATTTTTTTGAAAAATATTAGAACTACAGGGGGTCATTGCTTCTAACAAAAAGTAGCAAATAAAAAGAATAAATCTCTTGTTTTTCTTATAAGCATTCAGAAAAATTCTTGGGGAAAAAGTAATCTGTAGTGTCTGAGTATGATTTTTTTGAAAAATATTAGAACTACAGGGGGTCATTGCCAAGGAGGCTTAACTTTGCTCTCCCTTCCTCACAAATAAGTCTACAAACCTCAAAGCTAAAAGATCATCGAACCTTTTAAGTGGACATAACTTTCATTTATTTTGGATTAAAAAAATAATAAAGCCAGAACTAAAGAACAGCTACAGACAATTAGAAAAGACCAACAAAAGGATTACGTATGATAATTTTCTTTATCTCTAACTGTTGATAATCTATATAGATATGAAAACTATTCAATTTTCTCCGTCTCAGGCCAATTCTCTTATGTACTGTATAGTTAAATGTTTAATGCTATTATGTACGATTGTGTTTCACATAACTTTAATTTCTCAAATATTTGGGGGTCTTTTGATTGAAATGAAATTCTCACCCAGTTTTGGTATTGACTTAAATGGCAATGTCTTGGTTGCATTACAGGTCGTGTCAAGCTTAATTAGTTTTGAAGGAGAGCTACAATTGCGTACTCCATAAACAACAAGTGCCTATTTTGCATTAGTTATACAAATAGGATCAGTTTCGTAGTGTATACTTCAAATAACAATTTGATATTCTGGATGGACGCTAGCATAAAAAAGCATTATGTCAATAGGTGTACTTTGTATAAATTTTTCCCCTGCTTCATTTATTGTGTATGTAATGGTGAATTATTCACACTTTGTTTTATCTAACAAATTGGAAGACATGGTAGTAAGACTAGCTTGATGCCTTTAGCCCAAGGTAACTTCGAGGTAAAGTTTCGAGTTCAAAAAGGATTGTGCCTTCTTCCAAGTCTCTTTGTAACCCAAACATAACCAACTTCTTTACAACCTCTTCTGGTATTGGTGCACCTCATTTTCTATTTTTAAAATACCCTCACTACGTACTGATCTAAATATATCTTTTTTATCAAGGTACTGATCTAAATTCCTTGTGTATATTATAGGAGTGTTACCATGATCGTGTACAATAAAACTGTTACCAGCAGGTAAAGATCGATGCTCACATTCCCTTGTGCTCTTCATTTTTCTTGCCTTTCCGTTTACATTTTTATGTTCTATGTATGCCTTTAGATCGCTTAACGAGTTATCTCATTGTCTTGGCAAATCTTTTGCCTAGGTATATGTATGACACACTCTACTTTGTTTCTTGATTGAGGCTTGAGCAAAGAAAACTGAAGGCAAATCTTATATTGGCATGTCGGGAATCATCGAACTGTTGGTGTGGTTCATTTCAATTGGTGTGTCTTTCCCTCTAAGAATGTTCCTACGGTTTTTCCCCTAAAACAACATTGGCTTACTGGTACGGAACTGCATTTATGTACTTATGCTATGTAACTGTTGTGGTATCATTTTCTGTTAGGAACTGCTGTGGTATGCATTTCCACGAACTGGTTTAGGAACTACTGAAACAGTGTTTTCATTGGTGGAACTACTGGAAATAGTGTTCTAAGTTCATAAAATTGGTACTATAATTGGCGAATTACTAGAATTTGTTTTTTAACAGCGCAAACTTGGTTCTAAGTTGGTTCTCCTCTTGGTTTTTCTAACGGTCATGTCTGATGGATTTTCATATTAATACCATTGTCGATTTCTCGGTCCTTAAAAGTACCATAAATAATTCCAACGGTTGCACGTTACTATTCTCGATTACCGTATTATCCTAGAACAACAGTAGACGGTAGTACACACCGATCTTTCGATGACCTTAAGAAAATAGAAGCTTAAAATGCAGGAACACCAAGTTGGAGTGAAGAACCACATAACACTGATTTTACTGACTCCCTCCGAACAACATAATGTATCTCGTGCAAAGCACGTGACAAAACCGCTAGTAACAGAGAAAGACAAGAGCAGGTTGGTCTTTTGAGGTCACCTGCTTTGGGCAAACCTTACTCTTTTATTATAGGTGGTAGATAAGCAAAAATATTACTCCGTCTAAGTGTGCATAAATCCAACTTAATAAAAAAAGTACATCTTTCACATCAACTTTACCTCCCCTTTTTCTTTTTCTTTTTTTGCTCGCAAAAAGAAGATATATAAATGAAAACTTGATAAGGGTACATCAAGAAGGAGAGAGAGGGGGGAGAGGGCATCCAACCGAGGTTGAATGAAGGATACAACGAAAAACAAAAGATAGAAAAAAAAAACAGCCAAAAGCGAAAACAACCAAAGCATCCAAAACCAAAAAAACCACCACAAAAGCCACACGGAGAGAAGACCTAAAAA